>CCAG010001405.1:0-53979 GCA_001077435.1 Glossina morsitans morsitans
ATTTCTAATCTTATCCTCTTTTTCTAGTATTTTCTGGGGCAGAAATTATTGCTTGAACTTGCTTTCATTTCCCCGTGCACGATAACCGATAATGTATATCAATTACGCATCTTCATGATTAAAGTCCGCTAGTCGACCAGGTATTACCATTCAATGCTGCGGAAGCTTTTGATAGTCACACGTGCACAGAAAAAGGCCAATATTACACATTGAAGCCTCCTGGATACCTTTCTCTCTGGCTTTCTTAGCGGGGTACTAATGACATAATTGAATTGTTTTGCTCCGCAAAGTGAATATCGGCGGATAATCATTAGAGACCTTATAACAGTTGTCTCTGGTTGAAAAGAATTTCTTCTACACATTTTCTTACGCGCAATTCGCATTTCGGTAAAATAGTTTAATGACGTGTAGATGACTTCATATAGCAAAATTTATTGTCACTTGCCCTGGACTAATAATAAACTGTCGCCATAATTTCGTTTCTTTTGTACCTCATTCCATCCTTAGCAGAACTTCGTTGTGATATTAGCATAAAAGTTTTCATATTTATAGTTTTAGTGTTTGTCGCGCGCATGTGTGTATGTGTGTGTGTGCACATCTTAACAGCAACCAATCTAAGTAACTAATCTAAAACTTTTAATAATGTTTAAAAGTTATTACTTCAGATCTTCCTTCGTCTTGTATTTTTTATAATTTCGAAATGTAATTTTCCTTAAAACTTTGAGAATTACTTTTGTAAATCAATACAACAATGACATGTGTGTGAGTTCATTTCATTATCTCATGCTTTGAACAAATCTCTCTACTTATCGAAAATATATATCAAAACAAGAAAAGACTAATTTTTCACTTCATAAGTATCTTGTTGTTGTTGTCGAGAGAATTCTTCCTAAACATGACCAACTAAGCTTTCTTTTCTAGTTTAATCACTCCCTTTCAGAGTCCGGCACCCGTTACTCGTTAATTAAAATAAAAATTCAACAAAATTAAATTTCATTCAATGCAATGATGTACGTAACCGAGTTTCACGATTTTCCTTTGAAGTAAAAGTTTTTTAATAAAAGTATCACCACAAAGATCAATGCAATCGAAAACAACATTTGTTGTTATCAGACCAAAATTAAGTTGAAAATTTTTTAACAAATGCTTACAATAGTAAAGCACCAGCTGAATAAAAAGTTTTCGACAAATAAGAGTGAAAATAAAATTTTAAATTCGATATTGAAAAAAAAAAAAAAAAATCATGGAACTATCTTTCGATTGTATCAAGTACTTTGATACCCTCCGTATGGTGTTCCCAATCAGACTAATAACCAACGACGTAGGGCCCAGATTTTTGCACTAAACGATGGTTTTGCCGAACAGTTGGGTTTGCCTAACGTGTGTCGTTGGGCAGTAGCTTTCAAATGAACAACTGCCTCAAACTTAGAGATGGCTGATGTGGCTAAATGGCTAAAGTTGCCCTTTGATGGGGAAACGAAGACAGTGTGTTGGGGACGATTACGTGGAAAATCTTCTCATTCATTCCAAATCTGCAAATTCAAATTCCACCCTCCAACGCGGATACAATTATCGTGTTAAACGAATCGTACGAGCATCCATCGTTAGCTATCAGAATTAGTCCTATTGGATCCCACACTATATTCTATTGGAATTAACGAACATTACGTATCTGTTCGCATAAAAGAGGACTTCTTTTCTTAATAGACTAACTGGAACACGGCACAATTATGTTGTAGAATACTGAGGGCTACATTAGTATTCGAGAGCATGGAGCAAGCCATATCTGCCGACGCACATATATCTTGAGAAAGGATAGTTTCGATTTAGCTAACCAGGATTGTATGGTAGAGGTAAAGGCATGTGTGACTACGGTCGCGTAAAGTATTGCTAAACGGTCTGTAGTCTAAATTTAAGCTCCGCGAAAGTCAGAGATGCGCGCACTATATAATACCATGCAGAGAAACCTCTTTTGAAAGCAATATTGAGGTTGGGATAGTGAGGGCTTCGTATGGTACTTTGTGTAGTGTCGTGGTGGCTGTGGCTTTCAGACATCGCCAAAACGCGAATATTTAGAGAAGATGACAGGCGTCAATATCCCCCAGAGTTGATTTATTATTATTTTTCTTAACTTTGTACTTGTTTGCAAACACGCTTGCAGTGTGTACACGAAAGCAAAAGCCAAATGCAGCAAAAAAGGTTCGCTTAAACTCTATATCCAGTAAAAAAATAATTTAAAGACTTTAAAGACGAAAATTCATTATTTACATAGTGAAGAATTTCATATGGAACTGCGTTATAAGGCAATCAATAATGCTTCGTAAAAATTTCCATAATGATGTCATTAGCTAAAGCAATATTTTTTGAGCGTGTTTTTAAAGATATATTGATGACTACGATTTTATCACAACGAGACACAATAGCAAGAGAGTATGAAGGAAAGAAATTTTTCTTTCCAATTTGTGCAGTGGCAGATGCTCTGTAGCTCTTACAAGGTTATTTATATTTAAAGGAAATTATGAAACGAGCGAATGTTCTGTAAAATTGATAATAGATTTAAATTTTCCTAAAAAAAAAGATTGCATGAAATATCAAAGTTATTTTCATCGTTTACACATGTAATATGTATTGCCCCCTACTTAGGTATGCATGGTACTTGTTCTATAAGAGTGACTCGGAATAAGGTGCGTAAACGCATAACACTTTCCGAATGGGCGCATAACCATTAGGCTGCGGCCACCACATCCCTATCTACTTGTTTTTCCTCCCTTCTTTCCACCCATCCGGTCCCGGCCGTGTTGCACGAGCAGGTGAATATGTGACTCGCTTTTTCAAAACAAAAATGAAAAAAAAAGAAAGCTGTATGTATGTCAGGGGAAGAACACTTTAAAACAAATCACTTACAGATTGCAAAATATTTTCTTTAATGTAGACTTGAAATGTTGTCGACCGGAATCATTTCTACATCCACCTTTTAACCTGTCTCCAGCGAGTACCTCTAACTATTTTACACATGTAACTTTATGTTTAACCACATGTCGTACAAGGTATATTGACTTAATGCAAATTTATGTAGCACTCGGGAGCGCTTCAAATAGACTAACTTTTTAATACATCCGTTCCCGAATCGATTTAAGCTTGTCCGCCGTTCATTTAACTGCCTGCTGTCTCTCCACACACTGTTCAACGTAGCCGCCTCAGTTTTTGAAATACTTTATGCAAGTTTAGCGCGTTTACGTCTTTTGGTCCAGGGACAAACAGATCGGGTTGGACAACTTTTTAGGATCATTGTTCGTCGTAATAGGAAAAAAATTTGGTTAAAACTGGTTCATTGAACGTAGCAAGTCTATGTGGAAAATTTGAATCTAATGGACTAATTTTTTAAATTTCATTCTATCTAAACGTTCCCATGAAAAGTGAAACTGTATATAGCAACAAAATTTAATTTTTAATATTTTTCAATAAAATTCGGTTGAAGATAATGATTTCTCGTAAAAACTAATTGCGAAATTTGGACAAGGCAGGCGTATTTGTTCAGCTACATCTCCCATTTAGCAAATTGACAGCATTGACAGACAGTAAGCCTTAATAAGGCGCTAGTCTCTTAATTGCATTAAAATTGGAACCACTCCTCCCATAAAAGAGCTCTGATAGATGGAAACAAGATACAATTTTTGTTATTTTTTTAATCGTGAAAATAAAAGGAGGTTATGTGTAGAGTATTCAGCAGTCGACTTTGCGCGGCTAAAGTATAATTTTTTTTTTTTTTTTTTTGATAATATCGTTTCAATATCATTTTAATACTGAAAGGATTTACTGCAGGATTTTTTCGTCAATAATATGTTTGTTGTTGACATCTTTAAAAAAACATTTGCAAAAATGTACCGGATTTTAACGAGATTAATGAAAATTCATGTACGTCGCAGTTGACGTACTCTTACGCATGGCTGTTATGTTATATTAAAGTTACAGGTGGGTAGGTTTTTAGTGTGCAGCTGTCGATATGGACAAGAAGAAGAATAATCAGAACAAGGCAGCGAAACTTTGGTATCCACTACTTAAAATTTCTTATTTTTGCCGCTTGGGTGAACTCTTAGACAATATTAGCTTAGAGTTTAATTTAATGACGACAATGTATGTATGTATTATGAAATACTTAACAATGCTGTGCAATGTAGATGCCTTTGCGATTGTGGATGCAAAGATAGAAAATTAAAATTTTGACTAACAGGTCATAGCTTATCCTCTCTTCCCTTTAGGCGTCTATTATGAATGGAAGAAGAGAAACCCGGTCTATTAAGCAGAACTACCTACAGAATTCGACAGGTTCTAGAAATGGATTAAAAAAATTTTGATCTTCTGGCCTAAAAAATAATTATAGATAAACAACGGTTACGTGTTCGTCTTAACGTCTTAACGGTGAACATTAAACGTATACGAACGATTTTTTCTTTTTCTTGTTAAGTCTTACGTTGTTGAAAATTTTTAAAAAGAAAATGCAATTAAATTAATGAGAAAAAGCTAGCACAGCAATATAACGTTTAACGTCTTGCGTATCAATAACTATTTAAACTGACTGCTGGAATATAATTTATAGTGAAGTTGCTGGGAAGCAAGGGGAAATTTATCTTACTCCGATTGTATATATATATATGTTTATATGTTTATATATGTTTATTGTAAGAAACAAAATAGCGGTTAAATATGGGGCCGCCCCCGTCCTCTAAGAATGATGATTGTGAATAGTAATCATTATGAAAATTGTACGTTAAACGTACAAACGACCTCGTCCTCAGTTACAATCGTGCTGACAGTGGACGAGCACATGAATGGCTAGGAAAGTTATAGACAACTAGAAGAACTGAAGTAACTTCTTGCAGATGTCGACCATGCAAAGGCACGCAGAGCGCAAACATTTTAATAAAAAAATGTCATTTCCTTGCGAGACTCGCGCCCTCCATGCTATATTTAGCTCGCGACAAACTATTTAGGCGAATCCTTCATGTAGATTGTATTGTTGTTAAGACAAGAAAAAGTATTTGCAATCCGGATAGACACAGAATCAAATCTTAAGATTAAGTTAAGGCGAAACAACTGCTCTAGTCCCACATTATAACAGTCACGTGAAACTAGGTGCATTATCAAATACAGAGTGCGTAAGAATAAAAAAAAAAAACTGCAGAATAACCTGAACTAAATATCGATCAAAGGTAAAGTAATAAAATATATATATGAATAATCAGCTGACATCATATGATAGCAAATGCATAAGACGCATCAGTAAGCATTAGTAAAATAATGACGAAAAATGCGAATGCAGTACTGGTGACTCTTCTCTTTCTCATCCTGATATAACTGTTCGGATCGGTGACATAATTCAAGATTGGCGCCTTTAAATCAAAAATAGAGATTCTCCGCTACATATAAAAATAGTGGGCGATTTTAATCGACAAGAACGGATCTGACGCGACTTCAAAGCTTATCTACTTTGAGAGAAGAGCCCAATGGTATATAAATGCAAATATAACATATATACATATATACATATATATATATTTATATAAATTTAGTTGCACAATATACATCTTTCCTTGGGATAATGGATACAAATATTATAACAGCGGTTGGTCCTTTCAATGCAGAAGCAGAAATGCTTCAAGCCACAACAAAAATGTATGGTGAAAAAGTCAAGCTACTTGCACGGGAAAAGTCAATGTTCACATGTATGAGGAGACATGCAAACAATTTTTCTTTTCTCATTTTTCTATTGTATGCATAAAAAATTTTTTAAATAAATATTAAGTAACGGGAAGAGAAAGCAGATAGATGAGAATGTGCAGAAAAGTAAACACTGGAATCATGTTTGCAATCTTTGCCTTGATGGCCGTAAGCTAAATATTTCAAGACAAAAAAAAAGAAGAAAAACAAAGAAGAAAAAGGAAAAAAAGAGAAGAAAAAATCAACAACCACCTACATGAATGGATGTAACACGTGTAGAAGTATCAAAAAAAAGTGTATCTTTTTCTCTTCGTTCGCTTCGTTCCTTGCTTGCCATAGAAAAGCATTATTTTATGACCAAAGTTGGTAGGAGATCTTTAAAAATTTTTACTAAAGAAAGGAATGATAAACCAAATAGTGAACATGACTTTGGTGGTCTTTGCTGTAAACTTTCATGTTAAGGTTTTTTCCTACGTGATTTGAAATTTAAAAGCAAAATAAATATAAAAAAAATCTCAAACACGTGAATATTTAAATGTGCTTGCTTTCACTTTTGAAGCATTAAGGTTGTCTGTCTATGGTTGCTTAAAAAATTGTTGTTTATCTTAAAGACTTGTAAGGTATTTTGAATTTTGTGTTCCATTGTATTCTTCCTTTTTAATTAAAAGCTTTCTCTCCTCGAATATCTTGCATTTTGCATATTCTTAAAATGCTTACTTTAACAATTTCATAAGTGGTTTTCTTCGTTTTCTTTACCATCACTATTCGCTATGATTCGTATATCCATCCATGTCCTGGACAAAAAGCAGTAGGTAGGTGCTTGTATTTTCACATTCAATTTTTATTTTATAATATTTCTAACTGAAAGTGCGGTAAAAGTGATTCAAATACTCCTTAACAAAAGTTTTTCAAATTACGTCCGGACCTACGTCGAATGGCGAAAGGTCTTATAGTAAGGTAAAGTCTTAAATGTAACTACACTGAAGGAAAGGAGAGACAATGCGTTTGGGAATAATATCTTCTTGGGGAAAATATTTATTCTAATTTACAGTCTACCCATGGGGCATTAGTAAACAGATCTGATGTAGAAACTCAATGGCATAATATACAAAAAAAAAATTATTTTACTCCATTAACCAAAATTTATATTTTTCATCAATTTGAAAGCTTTCGGATAAGAGCTTATTGTCTAAATAGGAATGGTTAAGTCTTTAGGGCAGCGTGTCCACGTAAAACACCTAGAGGCGTCTGTCTAAATACAAGATCTTATCAATGTGGAAACCAATCTTTTCAATCTTTTACCATCATTAGCTTGGTCTAAACTGCGAAGAATATTAAACGAAGAGTATTAAACGTTAACTTTTTTTTTCATCTTTAACGAAGAAGCACTATCCATTGTTCTGTTATTAATGTACCAATCCGCGTTGGCAGTAGATCTCTGAGAACTTTTGTTTACAAGAATTGATAAATTTCAATAGTCTATGTGCTGGTCAGGCCTTGTAGGTAAATGCAGTTAGCGCACAGTAGCTCGTAATAACTTTAGGTGACTTGATATCGAAGCTAGCTTTCGATATATAAACCTTTTTATTTTCTTGAGAAATGGGTATAAAAAAAACAAAGAAGAAATATACTCACATTTACCACGACGTTGATTTATTGATCGATCGCCTTTTTTGAGAATTTATGCAAAACAAAACTATGCGAAAGAAGATAAAGAATTTATGCAAAAAACCGCATGTAAATCGAAATGAAGAACATAAGGAAAAGTGCAGAATGTATTGAAAAAGCGAAAGAAGAAAAATTGTGGAAAGCATCATAATGAAAAGAAAAGGAAAGGATGGCTCAACCAACACAATTTAATCAGAAACATTTTTTTCTCAATAAATTTTTTAGTAAAGTTATTTTCATCCTCGGATATGAAAATGCCAGTATCCCCGAGAATCTAACATTAAGTTCTTAATATTCTCGTCTGATTAACATTTCATAAGGCAAGTGAGACAAGCACAGGGTAACACTTTTTTACCTTCATATTCGTAAATAGAATGAATTCTCTTTATTCAGCATCAAAAATGTGTAGACACACACGTACACATAATTGTTTCTCTTACAAACACTCGTAGCAACAAGCATTACTATATGTTATATGCACCGATTCTCTGGCTGCCAAAAGAAGCAATAACAGAATGTAATAGCACTGACCACTTTTTCTATTTTATAAAAGAGAACTCATACCCTGGGTACGGTGAATATGCTCGTCATCGTTACATTTTTGCAACGCAATTTGAATAAACGTTTTCCAATGAGGTCGACTCAGTTAACTGGTTCAACAACAAACATATCCTGTTGTAAGTTTTGTAAGCTCGGTTGTGTGTGTGGTAGTAGGATAATTTGAAGTCATCATATTTTTAATAATCGCGGAACGTTTTCTGAGTATCGCAAGCAAATCATATTATTTTTTAGTGACTGTTTCATTTTTATATCCATCACCGAAAGGTGAGGGGTATATTCGTTTTGTCAAAACGTTTGCAACGCCCAGAAGGAAACTTCAGAGACCCCACAAAGTATATGTATGCTTGCTCAGTACTCAATTCTAAATCAGTTTCAGCACGTCCGTCTGTCCGTCTATACATCTCAATGTAATGTCTGTCTCCTGGCCGCAAAAGCAAAGCTTTTAACTACCAATTTGCCAGAAACATTGGAAATACGTGCACGCAGATGGGCATTGAAATCGTTCGAAGGACACGCCTACAGTATTGCATAAACAGAGGACACCATTGCTTTTCAAAAGGAATAACAAATTGGTTTTTTGCTACAGCAGATAAATCTATAAAAATATGCACGTATGTTCTATGGGAGACGCTGTATTCCAAAATGGTAAAAATTGGCCGCGAATACCCTGTAAAATAGGTTTTGAAAATTTAAATTTTTTTTCAATACCTTTATAAAACTCAGAAGTAAGCTTCAGAACTTCCATAAAGCATACAAATTCTTGGCCAGTTTCAAATGCGGAATCCACCTGAGCACGTTCGTCTGTTCGTCTGTCCTCCTGCCAAACTATGCAGCATCTGTGGTAAACATTCCACCGTTCGCAAAAATGGAGATATCGCCAAATGGAGATTTGCAGAAGTGAAAATTACTTAAATCTAAAGGACATACCTACAACGCCCACAGACCTATGCAAGAAAAACTGCGAACACCTTTGCTTTTTCTGTTTAGTTTTTTCCTATTTTTTTAGTTGTTTTTAAGACAACAGTGATGGGTATAAAAGATTCAGTCACGACCGCACATAATGTTTTTATTTGTTTTTTCGTCATTATATGACGTAAATTGCAACAAATTTTATGTACGTGCGTTTAGAGCATTCCAAAAAGGTGAAAGCAATGTTCTTTTAAATTTGGTTGTGAGTTGTTTTACGAAACGGTTCTGTTACATGTATGTGACGATTGCTAAGGAAGGAAGATGGATTAGAGTGGATGGACGGAATAGATTTAGTTACATTTGTTTATACGTTTCTATGCTTTAGTGGACAACCTTTTTTCTACGTAATTCCAAATTATATGTCTTTCCGTCTGTCTGTAGATATATTGGCAAAATCCTTAGCAATTTTTAAAATTTAAATCATTCGCTCAAGTTTGTTCCTCGCTTCGGCTACTTGTACGACCGTTACATTCCAAAACATAAGCATTTTGAAGACCAAGCCATAATATATCCATTTTGATGTCCATAGTATAAGCTAATCTTTGCGATTTTGTTTGCGTTATCCAAACGTACACACAATCTTTTTACCTTGCTTCGCCTTGAATTAAAGCAAATTTAAGCAGAAGTTATCATATTTATCCGTTTATATTATTCGGTGTAATGAAGAGCTTAATATATAATTCTGTAAAATCCATACTATGTATTAAGTTCCGAACAGAGAAAAGCTGTCATTACAAGCTGGCTATGAAAGAGGATTAAGACCAAAATGTAAAATGAAAAACCTAACATGACATCTGCTAAAATCCATAGAATGAGTAAAAGATAATCGTTAGGAAGACATAAGAGAAACAAACGCTGGCACATAAGGCTAATGGGTACATAATCCTTGCAAGCCATATTAGATGAAAACAAAAAGTAACGTTGCACGAAAACCTCGAGAAAGGAACATTTTCGTGTCTTCCACCCTTGCTTCTTCTTGCTTCTTTTTTTTGTTTTAGTCTTCTTTTCTCAGACCTTTTTTCACCCTTAGGCCACCAGTCCGAGAGGTATGGATCTAACTGGTATGCAGCCATATGCTGCCAAAAGTCTGACCTTACACTTTTAAAACAATTAAGGTACCACGGGGGTCAGGTTGCCCAGAGGATCCCCTCTGCGAGGAATTGTTGGCTGCAGTTTTTGCTGCAGCAGAATCCTCGTAGTTGTGGCTCTTCTACCTGGCTGCTGGGAACGGCCCTTCGGGGAGTTTCGTGGTGGCTGTGGTTGCTCCCAAAATCGCGGGAACGTTAAATATTTGAGGTGTTAGATAGGCCTCGCCCCCGTCAGAGGGAAGGGCATGCCATATACATGTCCTTGATCTGGAACTGCTTGGGAGCCTCCCTGCTCCCAGCGGGGCGTGAGTGACGCGTTCTCACTCCGTGTGCCATCGGGCACCGTAGGGTTAAGCCTCCACGGCAGGTACCTACGTAAACCCCCTGTCACATCTGTCTTCGTATTCACATAGAAACAACGAACGAAGGTGTTAATAAACTACTGCATAATGTACATTCGGTTTGATGTGTTACCAATTTTAACTCGTATTCGAATAGAAAAAAGTGTCCTTAATCAATGTTTTAAACTCGACCTCATCTCATCTCTTAAATAAACGCAATTGAACCCTTGCTCGAATACATATAAATACATAAATATTTTTACTAGTGTCATACTTGTAAGGATGCCTTGCTGATTTATATATATTCGCAGATATATATATATATATATATATATATATATATATATATATATATATATGTGTGTGTGTGTGTTGGTATGCATACCATTTTAAACGCATATATGAAACTGAAAATTGGCCACATAAAGTACACAACTTGGTTGCACTCTTGAATGTGTACACATTTTTGCTTTGTGTAACGTATTTTACAATGCAATCATTTAACTTTGTTGTTGTTGTTGTTGGAGGTGCTCAGACATAAATTTTATAGTCTCTACTAGACCGCATTGCGATACCATATGTGCATATTTATATGCTACGTTACGCTTGCACACGAACGCACTCGACATTACCGGTTTTTCTTTGGATATTTTCAAAGTAAAATATATAGCGATGTTAGATCTCTTGCACAGTTAACTTTATTAAATAACTGTAATAAAGTTTACTACTGCCACACATCCATACAAATTTGGATAAATGGAAGTTGTGGAAAATTTATATCAACTATAAGATGATATCGTTAAAGGCAAGGAAACAAATATATATACAATTCTGTCAAGCGTCTGCATGAATGAATGCTTCTTATACCCGATGCATCCTACTTATCATAACATAAAATTTATGCTAATGTTGACAAATAGTAGTCAAGTATATCTTAAAGTGAATATTTCAACGAATTTCAAGGATTTTTCAATTCTTTTATAATCAATGTATTCTATGATAAAACTTTTACTTTAGAGCATAATAAGTGCGACTTAAACTGAAACAAATAAAAGTGTTGATACTTTTTCGAATTTTATAGGAACTAAACTGAACGAGAAGACGACGGACATTAATTTAATTTGTTTATTTCTAAGAGTTTTATGGCTTTTTTGCCCCCTCTTTTAAAGGTCTACACATGAAAAGAACAGCTCATCAAATATTTTCCTAAATATGAAGGAAGCATTTACGTTGATTTTTAGTAGCTATCTAGCATGTACCATTGTTCTGCTTGAATCTAAATTTTGTAGTTTTTTTTTTTTTTTGATAGTCTGGATAAAAAGGAGTATTTAGAGTGAAACTTTAATTTGGTTGGCGTCAATTTCTCTAACATACTTTCCTATATACATTCAAGTGTGTAAAATATTTTATATCCATTAGGCAAAAGAGTGACATATTCCTATCAAACTGCATTCAAAGTAAAGTTAATATCTTTCTTGCATTCCAATGTATTTATGTATTTATGCGCCCAAGTGTCTTAAGACTTGTTCTTGTGCTTATCCAATCTTCGGTCTGTCTTCACACGTCCTAACCATTTGTTCATCCTGTTGGGAATACGGTCATCGTCCTGTTCATTCGTGCATTTATGCAACCGCCAGTACACCCTCTTCTCCTTAAATCTAATCTTACCAGGGTGAGTCTCTGAGGCTTATTCGAACCTTGAATTTACATTTTCTAAATGTTTCAGATTATCGTTCCAAACTTTCTTGTTACTGAACTTTGAGATAACAATTGGGAGTGAAAACGAAGGGTTTGTGAATTGCGAGTTAGTCATGATATCAAAATTAACCGTTCTATTGGTGTGTGTTATTATTGTCCCACAATATGCCTTACAGGCTCGCCGTCAGGAGGGAATTCCGTATATTGGACAAGAAAGACCCAATCGATCCAACATTTGAACGAAGGAGTAGAGTTAAGGAACTGCATTGCATTTCCGATCAGTAACCACTATACCATACCTGGTATCTTCTTTATTAACTATGAACGAAGCCAAAGTTTATGCAGAACTTGCATTAACGAATAAATTTTTTGTTATCCTTTCTTGAAGCGTTTCTTTTTTTCCTTTTAAATTCGAAATCAAAAAAAAAAAGGCGTGTCTATAATATTTTATGTTTATACACAGCTTGTTTGAATAAGTAAAAGAATTTAGACTATGAACACAAAGTATAAAAGAAAAACTTTTTAATTATTCCCATGATTCTCATAAGAGAAACGGAGGCACACCATGGTAAGATTAAAGGATTAAAGTTAACAATAAAGTTAATATCTTTCACGAATTTTTTATTTACGTCTATGAGTGAGAGCATGTGCTTATTTATCCAAGCGCTCCAAAATGCACTCTTGTATCTTGTATCTATCGCTTTTCTATCCATTCGTGTAGTTTCTCGTATCGCTTACTTTTGTGCGCCTAACTACTAGCACATCTTCTTCTTCTTCTCTTAATATCTATTCTCAAAACGAGAAAAGTTGGTGCGAAAACGCTAAAAATTGACATGTATAACTTTACGTAAAGTTTTACGATCAATGGCAAATATGTTGTCATTCTATTTATTCGCTTAATGGCATTTCTGCAAGGAACATATTTTTGCAAAACTACTCTTGGAGGAAAACGGTTTGTCACATTTAATATCTTTATAAATATGTACGCAAAAACTTTTTTTGTGTTTGTTCACTTAGCTTATGTAATATTCACTTTATGGTAAAGAGGAAAAGCGTGTCGACTTTCGTCCATGTGTTTTACTGTTATATTAAATCCTCTTTTTGTAGAAGCAAAAATCATGTGTAAAACATGGAATGGAGTTGGAGTTGCGAATAAAAATAAAGTATAAATTTTCTTAAGCCACATGGTTCCGGATATCAATCAATCAATTAATACATTTACCAAGTGCTTTTTAAATAAATTTTATAAAGATTGTATAGGCTGTGCTCAAGTGACCACAGCATTTCCAAACGTTTGCTTGCAAATGCTATGCTTCTTCGTCAAGGAAGTAGAAGTTTAGGAACAGAAGTAATATAGTTAGTTATAGAATTTGTTTTTTTTTTTTTTCTATTTTAAATCCTATGATTTTTATTGTTTAATATTTGTGCGAAAATCCTAGCAATGTACTGCAAAATAAATGAATTGAATTTAACCCTGGAGAAGGCAGAACGCCATGATTTGAACATATTCATTTCGACATTAGCAATATTAACTTTACCTTCAGATGGAAGGCGGCACCATCAACAAACATTCCGGTAAAAACTGATTCCAATTGATCGACAAAGAGCAGACAATATGTTTGGACCCCAAACACGAATTTATGACACAGTTGCTGTTAGGATTACCTAAAGGAGTGCGTATTGCTAGAAAATTGCAAATGATTACAAAAGATTTTTGCCCGAAAAGAAAAAAAAGGAAAGAAAAGCAGACACTTGCTTGCACACGTTTCTTCGCAATAGTTATCGATTTGGTAGATGGTAGAAGGACGAAAAGGAAAAAAGAAAGTTTTTTAAGTAAATCCGGAAGTCTTCAAATTTAAACATTTTGATACAGACAACAGGAACATTTTTTAGCTATTAAACTGTCTGCTGCCCCAGACTGTATTTAGAGGACACTTGCCCTGCTGTGTGCAGCAGTATACAAAAATTTGAATTTATGTTTTTATATCATAAATAAAAAGCAAGTAAACACATTATAGTGGGGCTCGGCCCACAATTGAATACCCTACACAAGTTCGTTTAATATGGTTACTCATATAGTAACTTTTAGAAACAAGCTCTTATATGGGAAGTGCTCAAAGGGTGGAAGGATGGTCAAACAATTTTTAGTAGCTTTCGTCGTTGGGCCCAAGCAAGCTGATGTCTTAAATATCATTAATGTATCTGAAAATTTGTGACCAGTAGGTTGAGGACAAACAAACGAGACAAACAGACGGATGCAAAAGCTAAGATTGATTCAAAAAGCGTTCGCAAATCGACCGGTATAATAAAAGTTGGGTTTATTTCAAGTCCTTTCGGGTGTTTTCGAACGAACTGAATGTACCCTTGTACCGTGAATGGTGGCGGATATAAAAAATATTTTGAACTGAGCAGCAGAGACTTTAGAAGTAGATGTGCCGCTTTGCAATTTAGAAATAATTTAATCATGCTACTGTTAATCAAATTATTTCTAAATTCTAAAGCAGAAACTCTACCTTTAAACTCGACTCTAATCCACAGTCTTTTATAGTCAAATAAAAGATCAAATAAATTATAAAAAAAAAATTCATATCCGAATTTCACCCGACTCAACCCGATTTTTAAAATCGGGTGTAACACCCTGATATCTATATATGTATAATTTTCCAGGAATACTGCGCGTACCTCATAATTAATAGAATATTCAATAAAGTTCTTTCTATTATCGCGGATAGTCCATTATCCAAGAGTGCAAACTTGGACTTAATACAGGCTTCTCTTCTTTCCGGCATAAATTTCCATTTCCATTTAATTATGTTTAACTGTTTAATGATGCGATAACTTGTCCACTTTTTAGATGTTCTCAATTCCCTCTACGCTCTCATTTAGTTTCCAAGATCGTTTACGACTTTTTCACATCAAAAAAATGCGTTTTATCGACAATAAATAAAGTGCTTTCCAACTAGTTAGTTCCAGATAGTTATTGGCCCCCGTTTTATCAATCAATCTTAACACCTTACATTACATCATATGCTTTCATTTATGGGTTTGCACTCTTTGTTCCATACCTACATGCACTTCAAGTGCATTTCGTTTAAATCAAATAAAAAGATGATCAATTTCTTTATAAAATTGATTGAAATTATTTTGCTTACCGAAAAGGAAAAATGTCCGTAATTAAAATTGATGGTAATATCACAGACACTAAGGAGATATACGATTGTGTACATATTCAACAGAGGATGTTTGCAAACGAGTGTATTGTAAAGAGACCTTTTAAATTGGTTCGGTTTCCTTTTTAATTGCACTGTAACAAGTGAGTTCCACCACTTTCATTAAATAGTTTCACATGTACACGCGCAAACCTATTTGCAAAGAGATGTGTATTGAGCAGTTCAAGCAAACACACGTTTTCGATGCCCATTCGTCGAGTTACGTTATTTCATTTATGACGTGAGAAAATTCTTAATAAAGCTTATCGACCCGTATTGCCTTTATCCTGTTCTTCTTCTTTTTTGGGCATCCTCGGAATGGGAAACTTCACCTAAGTACCTTCTGATTTCTACGAATAAGAAAATATTTTCTTAATATGCAACAAATCATAACGAAAATGGAAAGTCCTAAGCTGCAGGCACATAACGATCCAATATCCAAATTGAATAACCACCGACTGATATTAAATGTTACGTGTACACGTATGCCTATGCATATCTATTCTATTCACCAGTTAATGATAGGCATTAAATTTTGCTGAAGCAGGATACAGTTTCCTTCTCAGATAGCATCTGCACATGAAAGTCCATAAGCCAATTAGGAGGAGAAGACTTTCAAATTATATATTCCTTGGGGAATTCTCTAAAGCAATTTTTTTCTAAAACTAAATGTTTCGAGGGACATCAAATGAGTAGCAACCAAGTCTTCAACTCAGGTTTCTTCAACAAAACTGAGCCTCGTTTTGCTTTGAAACTTGGCATTACATGCGAGACGATGTGGGTAAAGTATTTTTTATATTTCGTCTACAGTTATGGGTAAAGTTAAGCTTGATATCTAAGCTCCTTAAATTACTATTTAATACATCAGATGAAGCTAAGTAAAGAAAACAGAAATTGTACTCAGTCTGCACATCAAAATCATCAAGAGATCTGTCCTCCACATGTAGGCATGGGAATTATCAGCAAGTGTTATAGACAATAGTTATCACAAATACCTTAAATCATATTCGCAGACATTTTGTATTGTTACTGTGGTGTCATATTTTCAGCTATACCGGAGTACCGCAAAGCTACGAAAAGCAAAACATAATTTTCTTGGTAAAGAGATTTTCTTTAATTCTACGCATGTCCACTGTGGCTAATAGTTATCTTAAGTGCTTGGTTTTGGTGACATGACAATGACATGATGTGACATCTTATATGATTCTACGTAACAAAGTTTGCTGGACGCAACCTATCACTTGCAAGAGGACGAACTTTTGGTTGACAATAGTTTGTCGTTTTATTTTTTCGTTTTTGGCAAAGTTCGCATTTGAGTAGATAGTGTCATCGTATCACTGGCCATTTCTCTACACATGTTTAATGGTTGCCCTATTTAATGAACGATACCCTATACACTACATTTCCACCACAGAAAGAGGGCGTATCGTTAAGTGAATAATATCTTTTGTAGCATTTAACTCTTCCAGCACTTTCAGCGATAGACGGATCAGGAATCCGGTTGTCATCGACTTTATCACGAAAATGGATCTAGTTAAGTTTGTTTGCAGGTCCGTGGTTTGGGTAAATTTAGACCTATAAGAGTGCAAGTTTTGCTACGTAGAACATCATACAATCACACTATAATCCGTTAAAGGAGAGCAATAGCTATCCAGTGAAGAGGAGAAAGAAGAAAACATATCATGAATAAAATGAGTTACGTTTTTTTTCAGTTGTTCAAATTTTGTCTCCTTTAGAAACTTTATTATAAGCGAAACTATTCAATTGGGTGGTTATAAGGGAATAATTAGAAATTCGAAAAGAAACAGACACGTTTCTCCTTTCCATTCCGCTACGATCTAGATAAGGTGCAAACGATTCACTGTTCTTCGATGAGAATTTTAATTGATTCTATGATTGAGGAAATCCCTCCTTACTAAAGCATTCAATTTCACAAATGATGAGATTATAAGCTTTTAAAAGCAGATAAGAACTTTTCAGGTGAATCGAATACAAATATTATCGACTTTTTATTGTTTCAACCGACACACACTCCGAATGCCACCTGATTTCTGTATATATATATATATATGTAAGCTATTTGTGTGCTTTGAGTGTGTTGTGTGAGTGGGCGTTTGTGTATTGTGTGTGAAGAGCTAATAAAAACATTTGTCTTTAGCCATTTAGAAGCATTGGTAATTAACCCATTTTATGCTGTCCGTACATATGTGCGCCCAATCAATATTACGAACACTTATTCATGTTACTATATAAGAAAGACTATTATTCGTTACAAACATGGCATCGTCTTGTTACCATTACATGAAACACACATTGTTTTCTTAACTGTAGACGACAAATTGGTTGACAATGCTTTGAACGCTATGTAATTAATACAGATTGTATGTGTGCACGTATTAGCGGACATATGTGTGTGCGGCTGTATATATATATATATATATATATATTCATACACATGCACATCTGTGTAAACATTTACAGTCAACTCTTCTATGACGCGGTTCTATTTAGCGAGGTTTCCATATAACACGAAGCGAAAATTTGTGACAGCCGTACAATAACACGGTACTCTTATAATGCGGTGTACGTGTAATAACGTTGCATCAACTTAAATGATTTAAAAAGGGAGTTCCCCTAAGCCAAACTTTCGCTATTGCAATCACGAACTTTAGCATCTATTTTAAGTGAAACTTAGTGAGAAGCTGTCTGTAAATCTGTGCAGACGTACATATCACGGGTAATGTTAAACAAAGTGCCTTTTGCTCGCTTAGTTGGTATTATCGCAATTGGACAACATTAGGCAATACTGTAATAACTGTAAATGTCAGATATAAAAGACACAAGAGAACAATTACAAAAATAGGTTATATCTCTTGAGGACAAAATGCAAATTTTTAATTTTTTAAAGGTTGGGGAAAAGATGCGGTCTTTTTTCAAAATCGATAAATTTGAATGAATTTACAATTCGATGCAAAAAGTATCATCTGCGTCATGCAAGGCAGAATGAATCAAACTAACTAACAAGTGGTTTTACTTACTTTCGGCTTTCATTCAACGCGGTATCTGCATAACACAGCAGAAGTTAATCCAGTTTGCACATCAAATCTGAGTTTCTTATAAGGCGGTACGAATTGATCGCATTACAGAAGGGTTGACTGTACATGCACAGCATTAGTTAGTTTTTCGTTTGTATAGTAAAAACAAAAAAAAAAAAAAAAGGAAAAATCAACAATAACAAAATTATACTCAGTTGGAAACGAAATTTCTTATACTCGTTACCAGCTGAAACAAGAACGCCTACATAATAACACATGATGAGCGTTTATATGGGTAAATATATCAAAACATTTCTCAATTGCTCAGTTTTCGAAAGCAGTTCCATCTGAAGTCCTGCACAAATTGATCAATGTATCGTTCGTAGACACATGATGAGCGTTTATATGGGTAAATATATCAAAACATTTCTCAATTGCTCAGTTTTCGAAAGCAGTTCCATCTAAAGTCCTGCACAAATTGATCAATGTTATCGTTCTTCGTAGACTTTATATCTTTTAGATAAACGAACCGCACTTATATCATCCGATTATAAGACGGAAAAGTGATCGCGTAAATCTGAAAAGTTAATTATAGCAACTGAAGTTATATTTAGCTTAGATTAGTTATGATTCTCTGCACGATACTTGATTGTAAGATAAAATTAGGTCCGTTAACACATCTTAAGATGTACGACGTAAGATTAAAGGATCATGACGTGCTTACACCAAAATGGACCAGTACAAAATAAACCTTTATTTACTTGCTCTACCTTCTTTTTGTACTGTGTACGGTTATCCGGTAGTAATACCCTGCAAAGACGATTTTCTCGAAGTTTACGTGAGGATATGATTAAGGAGGCAGTTAGGGTTAAATAAGTAAACCTTAATAGGTTGAAAATCACTGCTTATTTGTTAGTGTTGGACGGACCTATCCATCAATTTAATTAATTTTTAATCTTATAGCGAAAAGATCAATAGGAGATAAGAAAAAGTTTGAGATCACATTTATTCTTCAACTTAATTTTTAAATTTGCACTCGAATTCGTGCTTGAGTCGACAATGAAATGTACAGACAGACACGAGTAAATCGATTGATCTCTTATCAAAAATACCCACACTGTTCATCGGGAATGCAAGATAGATATACAAAGTGCTTTGTCTTATTTATATGAAAAGTTTTTAACTAATTCTGGTGGGTTCTTGGAACGACTTAGCTGAACTCTGAACTTGATCCAAGAATTTCAATAAGAAAAAAAAATTAATCGACAAATTTCTTAATTGTAGTTTGCTGAATGAATGTAAGTGCTATTTGAACCTGATCAACTAATGGGGTTTCTGAAATAGTGACAAAGACCGTAATTGATTTCAATTGATGGGGAAACATTTTATTCGATGGTCCAGACTGATTAAGAATATTCGCTGTGATCACCGAATATTTTATATCAAATTATTACTATCGAAATATGGTGAGCTTAAGTTAATATTCTCGTTCTTCTTCTTGTTATTATTATTATCATTATTCCTATAGGTATTCATTATTAACGTCGATGAAAGAAGGTTAAAGGTTAATGAATGAATGAAGAATGGAATCAAAAAATGCACTTACCATAAATAAAATGGAAAAACTTATGCCGCAAGAGCATCTGCCAAATCTAATGTAACTGCTGTGGTGGATAGGGCGAGAAAACAAGCAATTACTGCTGTTCATGTTACTCGAAGAAATACTAACATTTTCAATTCATCCAATAATCCTTCGTTTTCGTCTGATATAAACAAGAGCATAAGCACTGGGTTAAAGAGTTGAGATGCCTGTAGAATGCTGAAAAGATATAATGAAATTTAAATGCAAATTTAATGAATGAATTTTTTGGTTTAAATGTAACCCAAGTTACAACGTAAGTTATGTCTGACTTTACGGATGTCTTTTAAGCTCCTTATTAAAGGAAAGAAGAATTTTTTTTTTGTTTTGTTATCCAAATTTTCTCTTGCTCTTCTTCTTCTTCATTGGATTAAATGCTTAAATATTCATGGCGGCACAACTGCAAATCTGCAGTGAAATACGTATATGAGAGTGAATACTCGGTCACACTCAGCCAAGTCAGAGTCAAGCAGCCAAATTGAACATTTTTTTTTTTTCATTCAATTTACAACCGTAATGCCCAAAATGTGGCTTTTGTGTGCAACGGTTTTACGATTTGCAAGGTGTAGCTTTCACGAATATACAGCCACAGATGTAGTTGCACGCATGCATGCATGCACACAAGCAGGTCCACACATAGTCACGACGTGTTGTTGTTGCTATTACCTATTGTGGTTAGAGACTTGTTGGTAGATAATTGTATTTGAACAAATGGATTAGATTACGTAATCACATTAAACATTTTTATTTTACATTTTTGCTTAAAATGTTCTCTTCGTCTCTGCTTATAAAGTCATGTTTTCTCTCTGGTGCATAAGTAATTCATTTTTACTGCAGCGTATCACTGATGCATTTTTTAAGTACATTTAACTGTCATTCAAGCATGGCGTACTTAATATCTGCACATTTTATGCACACACACACATTGGATTAATGTCGTAAGCTTGATCCCTTTCCGCGTAATGTCATAGATGCTCATGCATTGATAACAATCTTCCGCTAAATCCGCTAACAATAAGTTTTCTAAGACTTTTTCTTTTATTTTGTTTTCGTTTCCTCCTGTCTCCGCTTTTAAAGATAAGTGTACGAGAAATATTTCAAAGTTTGGTAGTTACTACCACGACAAGGCAGCATGATAGTTTTGCTTTATATTATAATACGGAAATCGGACAAATGATTTGTTCTTTTTTTCACTTTTTTTTTTTTAAAAATAGGACTTTTGCAAACAAGGCAAAGATCACAGATTGTTTGGGCATTTGAATAGATGTCGAGGTATTGGGTTAACTTTCGTGAAAACGAAGCCAATTAGACAGAAAAAAATGTGTTAAAAAGTCAAACAATCGGCCGGAAACCGTAAATGCTATTTAGACGTAAAAACATTCTACTTCGACTCGCCCCTTCCTATCTCTTTCTTGTTGCGCATTTCTTTCTTTCTTTCTTTCATGTTACATGTATGGGCCACATCCTCTAGATGAGTGGTCATATTAGCAGAAAAAAAAATCGATTTAGGTCGTGTGTGTAGCAGTTACAGTATATTCCCATCCTAATGACTACAAACATATGCCCTATAATCAGTTGACACATCACTGTATACTGTAAAGCAAACCCTTTTCAGTTGACAACAGCAAGACCACAAGTGAACTAACTACCTTTTTGTTTTTCGTTGTTTCCTTTTTTTGATTTTACCTATAGATGCATAGCCTGCTCTTTCTGTCTAAACAGTTGGATTGTCAAAATATGTGAAAATCTTTCTCTCACCTACACACTCTCCATCTATTAGATAGTGGGGGTCTTTCTGAAGAAATGACATGCAAATCCTCATTCCCTCTTTCATTCAAATTAGTTCTTATATCTTCACTCATTATACGTTCCATTTGTCTTACAATTCCAAATACTTATGCAACCCGTAAGGTTGCCCTCAACTTGCATTTAGATTTATGCTAAGCATTAAACTTTCTACAAGAGATAAACTTTGTTAAAAGAAAGAAATTCGGTTTAGCTTGAGGAGTATTTGGTTGCTTCGGCTGCCTGTTGTGCTTCTTATCAACCCATTTCGAATAGCAAGAAGGGTGATACGAATACAAAAATGGAGTTCTTAGCTTTAAAGTACACCTAAAGATCAAAGCATAACATTCATTAACTCAGGCAAGCTTTTTCATTTTGTCACGTCTTCGAATAGTAGACATGCCGTGAGTAATTAGTCATAAAAAGCCCATTAGTTTGCTTTAGTTATATAATAAGTACACGAAAAATTAAAGCAAACTGTTTGGCTATCAATTGTTAAGCAAATTCAATTCAATCGGAATGAGATGGGAGGGCAGAGTCTTCGCACATCATCTCCGGAGAAATCTTACACATTTCTATATGTTTTTGGGCAGTAAAGTTTCTACTTTCTTCAAAGCGTTCATCCATTCCATGAGACTTTTATTATTCAACTAAGTGCTGCTTATTAACCGCACTATGCCTTTAGAATCGTACAGAATTGCTGACATGTCTTGTGCCTTCAACTTTATCTTTTACGATCTTCTATTTCCTTATTAAGCGAAATAAAAAGCGATTCTTAAAACAACGACTGTAACAGATTAATCTTTAACCAGGCAAACGACAAAGTTTTTGAGAAATTTAAAAAAAAAAAAACAAAATTAATATTAAATATATGAGGAGATAGATAATTCAAGTTAAGTGTACAAAAAGTTATTTGATTTATATTTAATGGGGAATCGTTGGACGAAAGGATTGACTAGCGAGTCGTACAACAAATTGACTTAAATAATGTCAGATTAAAAGGCGAGATAAGTTTTTGCTGAAATTTTATATGCAGACGTCTTGTAACACAATATTTTCAAATTTTACGTCGTATTTGAAACACTCTAAAGAAGGCCATAACCATGCCGAGCTAATTGTTCTCCACATGACCGACCTAACGGAAAGCAAGCAATGACTTATTTAATTAGCAATCAAATTTAGTTTCCAATTAACGGGATAAGTAATAATCATCGCTCATTAAATCAACATTATTCAAGCAGCATATTGTATGACCTAAAGACAACAACAAAAGGAGAGTCCGAAAGACAAACTTAGATAATATTCGCAAATTTCCAAAAAATTTCGCCTAGTCCTCAATATTTTATGCATGTAAATTTCATTAGCTATGTTCAAAATTCTATGAAACGCCCAATCATTGGTCAAATTTATGGCATACAAATTTTATTGTCTACTTAACTGTAAATTTGGATGAGGAAAAAAGTTTTGTTATAATATATAAAAGAAACTTTTCACAAGCCAATCTCTGCATGTTCCGTCCACGTGCACGTTCCATCTAAAACTTGTCTTAGCATTATTTTATGTAAATGTTGAATAAAATGAATCGTAAACTCGTTTAATGCAGTTAATAATTTATTGCAAGGCAACATGATGAGAATATGCTACAAATACTGCATTAACAGACCAGCAGTTGTAAAGAGTAGTAAAACGTATTAATGTTTTATAAACCGACCAGCACCAGCACCAACACCAGTATGACGTTAATGGTAGCTATGCTAACCCTCTGATTAGAATACTCAAAATAGCAGATTCTAAGGAAATTCTATGCATATTTCATCAAGTGTATCCCCACGATTTGCCAGCGGGCTCGGAAAAGTGAATATCAAGCAATCAACAATCGTAGACACACGTATACAAAATGTACACGAAACTATATTAGGAGTACGTAGGGACAACAAAATGAACTCGAGAATTGAAATCATTCGGCCGTATTGTAAGCATTTGTGCCACAAGAATAAACACTGCAGACTATAGAGAAGTAGAGAATGAAGGAAAGCCTCTTACAGTTGATTGTAATGCCGTCATTTTCAAGCATTTAATGAATTTTCAACTTTGCTGTTAATTTTCAGTTGAAGATTGATAATGATATGGAGGTTGATGATGATGATGATGATGATGATGATGATGATGATAATAATGATGGTAATGATGATAACGATGATGATATTAGTGATGATGATGGGGATAGGAAAGATGACAGCGTAGAGTGTTAAACTAATGTTAAATTTATTCTCACATTAATTTCAATCTCAACTGTTAAAAAATTGTACAAAAGTTTTAAACATGAGTAGCAGAGAAAAGTAATTTTTTGTTCGTTCTATCGAAAGTTGAATGTGAACTAATTTCTGGTTCGTTAGGTGTTTCGTTCGTACGGTGTAGTGGAGAGGGTTTCGCAAATAAGTCCAAAAGTTTAAAATATATCCTTGATTAGTATACCGTTCAATGATGACTTAACCATTTATCCGTCCATCTTTCCATCCGCAGTAAAAATTGAGATAAAACATTGCGTATATATTTTCTCTACGCCTTTGTTTTGTCATTTTTCCACATAAGAATTCTCTATCTACAATCTTAAAATGATTTCCTTCCCTTGGTACGCGGGTATTTCACGATGTCGTAAGTAATATTTATTCTTTACTTTATATACATATATAGCAATGGTTGTATGTGTCCGCTATAAACTAAGATAAACCGATTTACATGTGTTTTCTTTTGCAATGCGATGCATTTTGTGCCGAGATGCTGCCAAGAGAAATCGAAAAAGACAAAATGAAAGAGAAGCGGCAAGAGCACAAAGAACTTAATATAACATGTAGTAACAAAATGGATTGCACATGTCACAGTCACCACCACAATATGAAGCAAGAAATGAAGTAAGTTAAATAAAAATTAGAGGATTAAGACATGTGACAGTAGTCGATTAGACATGTATATGAAACGGCGAAATCAATTACTACAATTTGGTCGCATTATGCTTCAGTATAATTCGGAAAATAAATACAATTTGCAATCCAGTCGTGGTTGTTGGAAAGTGCAAATAGGATTTGGATAAACTACAACGCATCTGAGCAATAGTGAAGCATTGCCTGGTTGGCTAACGCTTCATATACTGCGTTAATAAACTTATGTTTGATGCTATCTTTCCACAACTTTTTTCCATGTTTCTGTGAAGTTTGTAACACACTCCTACCTCTGACTCAAATTGATGGCGAGTGTAATTCTGTACGAAATGTGTGTACAGTTTCTTCTGTTTTCTTTTGCTTGTTAAGTAGTATACGTAAGCTTGTGTGTTCGTCTGCCCGTCTGTCTGTCTATCTGTCCGCCTGACGTCTGTCAATGTGTGTTCAACCTAAAGGTCGCAATTTTTAATATGTTTTGATTAGATTTGGTATACTGACATGTTTCGACGTAAGGACGACCGCTGTTGAAAATGGTTCGGATAGGTCCGTCTTTTCGACCATTACCCACCACTACCCAAAAATCATTATATAGAAAAAGCATTTTTCAAAACTTTTCGACAAACACTCGCTGAGTAATAGTACATCGACATTGTAAGATTGGCATGAAAGATTCGATTCGGCTGGTGGACAATTTTTTGACCTCCCTCTCATGTAACCGTTTCTGTGAGAACTCAATCTTTGTAAAAAAAAAAAAATTTACTTTTCAATATTTCATAGTGAAAGTTATTCCATAATAGTAAATTGACAAAGAAGCTAAGATTTTCGAATTTGGACTACGTAGGTCTGCTTTGGAGTATGCCATATAAGGCTCTCAGCGTGTGAACTCAAAGACTATTAAATTAAAACGCTGCCAGGCATATTGCGCTTTTTAATCTGGACGTGTGGCATAAAATTTATTTATCTGACGGAAAGCAGAATTCTCGAAAAACACAACTCACAAGCCACATAAAGAAATCTTCAATTGCCGGCTTGCGCTAACCAAAAACCTCGAGATATTCATAACATAACCACATATATAAGAAGTAGGTATATACTTATAGGTGTGTGGTTACGGCTTTTATTAAATTGAATTATGTGGAAAAAAACTAATAATAACTTTTTAAAATTACTTTTTTGGCCAATTTTGTGTGTTCTACCATTGTTTTTATAGCTTTTAAATATAATCTCATTCATAAATCTCATAAATTTTCATCTCATTTCCATATTTTCCTTTTTCGAAATTATTACTGCGTTATTATAGCCCTGTCTTCGAACAAAAAAAGCAGAATTCCGCAAATTAAGAATATTTTTTAATGCCATATACTCTGAAACAATTAATGTTACTCATACGCCACGCTCTCGTTTGTTTTACGCATATGCATAGAGTAATAGAATAAAAACACTTTTGTTTAACCAACATTTATATAATTATTATTATTTTAAAGGTTTCCTTTCTTGTCTAATGAAATAGATTTTTTCGAAAATAGGGTACTAGCAGCCACACACAAGCTATTGGCCTAGCAAATGCGGGAAAGTATGCTGGCTTCATTATTGAACGCATAAGCCGTAATCAAATAAATGGATCAAAGACAGTAATTTACTAAATAATAAAAGACGTGGCCATGCTGTTAAGAAGAAAAATTCGGCTCACCATAGTCGCTAGAACTGGTCTTGCTTTTGATGTATCTAATGCAAGTTTTCTCTTTTCCATCCTAAATAAGCGAATATTAGAAGTGCGAGTACTGGCACACCGGTTGCTTTTGATTCCGCACATACTTGCGAAGGTATTCAAGTGTGGAAACATTAGCCGCAAGGAATACTGTACAGCTAATTTTAAATGTGACTATAAGTTCGATTGGAAATATCATTTCTGTCGGGAGAAGAATATTACAATTTCCTGCTCTTCATGCTACGGCTGCTGATGTCAATGCCTCGTTGAAATGGGTCAACCGTATTAGGCCGCATAAGTAGTGCTTTTAAAGGAACTACAAGAGTTTCCAACTTCATAGAATTAAAAGGCCTGATTGGGAGAATAACGGTTAAAGGACAAAAACCATGACGGCGGTAGAGTTTCCTAATATAATAAAGTGTTTGCAGAAACCTAAATTATGTCTATCTCTTAACCTCAATATCGGACTCTTTAAAGTCTGTCAAAAGAATTATCCTTAATACACGCGATTTGCCTATGCCGTATTTAAACTAACTGGCAATCTTCACATCTGACTATGATTCGTGTTGGTTACTATTGTCGATTGCCAAGCTTTTACATGGTTTGCAATGGCTTAGGGATTCACTTGCAACTTGTATTTGTGCATAGTGTGGGTGTACCCCTGTGCTGGTTACACACGTGCTTTTTTTGTTTCTCATTTATTTATATCTAAATCTTTTTTTTTTCTTTACTTCTCTTTATATGCTTTGCATTAGTTTTTAATAACAATTTGTGTAAGAACTACTTGTAAGAGTCAATTGATTTCAGCTGTTAATTTCATGTGTAGGTAAATAAATAAATAAATAAATAAAATAAAAAAAAATATTAATAACTTGCTCTTACGTACAAGCTGCCTCAACATGATGACAACCGTAAGCAAAGTTTAAAAACGGTTTACATTTATGATTTCTTTTAAAATAAAGGGCATATTTTCTACAAAAATGGAGATCTGTTGTCAACTCTATGAGCGAAGGGTAACTTAACTTTGGAAATATATAAGTACAGGTAAGCTTAGTATAATATTCACCATACATTAGATCACGAACAAATTCTATTCTTTACTAAAGCTACAGGATCGGAAGACATGCATGCAATAAATGAGAAAAAAAAAAAATAAAGAAATTAAGTGAGCTTGTGTTTTTATTTTAATATTGTTGAAGAAATACCAGTAACTTCGACAATACATGTAACGCGGAGATTAGTGATTTTGGAAGCAGGGAATGTGAAATTCTTGCAGAATAATCAAGCTAAGTTTCAGCCTTAGTATTAAAATAAGAAATTTAATGACTATTAAGGAGTAGAACTACTTATTCAGTCTCTGAGCAAGCTCATCTCTTTTCCCCTCTTTAATATTTCCCTAAGCTTTTTGCTGAGCCCTAACTAGCACAACCAAAATAATTGAAAGCAAGTAAATTATTTTCAAGAGATGTTAGAGAAAACTTTTCGAATTAATAAATACGCCACAAGGCGAAAATAGAATTCTTCCGCTATTTTTACAGGCAACATCGAAGGATGAATGTGCATTCATTTCGTTGAAACGTTTGGAAGACCCAGAAAGAAGCCTCTTAGTTTCCATAAGGTATGTATATTCTTGATCAACATGAAATTCTAAACCGATTTAAGCATCAACCGTCGGTCTGTCCTGGTTCCAAAAATGGAGACATTGCCTTAAAATGTAGCAAATAACTGCAGGTTAATATTGAAAATGGGTCAAATCGATCAGTGCTAGTAAACTACAACAGCTATAGTGATGCCGATTTGTCCGTGTATTCCGTACAAATTTTCTAGAGTACTTGGAGAGATATTGAAAAAGTCGACCACGACTATCCAGCTATTATAGAGTATTGAAACTTCATTTTGTGAGCCTGTTTTTTTTTTCTTCTTTTTTTATGTAAAAGTTTCGGCTGCGACTGAATATAATTTTCTTATTTGTTTTTATTCACGTTATTTAGCGGATGGGCGAAATTGATTATAAGGAAAATAAAACTTTTACACTTCCTTTTGTTCTTTTGTTTTTTTTTTTTTTTTTTTTTGTAAAATTAAAAGAAAAAACAAATTTTTTTAGAGATACATTAGTAAAAGATTTTTAAAGTAAATTCTTTCAAATTTCCAAGTTTACGTGTTACATGAAAAGATTTAAATTAATTTATTTTCTAAAAAAATCAGCACAAAATGGATTATTTTTTCATTGCTTTCCCATGTACCTCTATATCGTTAGTTTGCTATAGCATTGAGAGAACTTTTGAAAAGCACGTAGACAGTACTTTCAATTGAAAGCTAAACTACTTATCATTTACCCCCCATTCAAACAACGTAAAACCAATAACATGGAAACTAAATCCAGACATAATAAAAAATGACTGTGTGTTGAAACCAAAAAAAAAAAGGAAAAGAAAAGAAAAGAAAGCGAAGCAAAAAATCCAGAAAAACACTTTTCTAAGCTTTAAAAAGAAAAAATTTTAATGGAATCATTTCTACACACCAGAAGCGACCAAAAGTGATTAAACTACTGCTGTGATGAGTGGAAATCCTTAACTGTGCTTTAAATGCTTATACGCGTAGATCGCTGCAAAGGATAACTTGATGTTTAACTTCACTTTGAAAACTTAATATAAACGAAACTTAGTTGTACAACAATTGCGATGTCGATAGTGGTTGCAAAACTTTACCGTTATGTTCATAACTTGCCTTAAATGTTAACGTATTCTCTGTTGATGATTATCCAGAGAGCTTTTGGCTGCGCTCCTTCCACCATAATATCTTGTACATGCGATGGTTTGTAGCTGTAACTATTATAAAACTATTTAGTTATTGTTTTTGTTGTTGTTGTTGTTGTTGTTGTTGTTGTTGATTTTGATGCGTACTTATGAAATGTAGCTGACTTCAGTATGAACGTACTTTAAACATTGTTTCGTTCCTTTCAGCACTTTTACAATAAATTTTTAATTAGTTTCAACACAACTTTTTTTGAAGAGTTGCATGCTGACCGTTATTCTCTCTCGTTATTTAATAACTATTGTATTACAATAAAAATAGATGCGTTTAAGGACTTATAAAAAATTCATAAGTTTTTTTCTTGTTCAAATTTCTTCTTTTGCGTGTTCTTCTTCTTCTTCTTCTTCTTCTTCTTCTTCTTTCCTTCTTTTTTCTTCTTATTCCGCCTTGAGGCGTTTTCAACGATAACTCTCCCGCCTGGAACATTTTTAGAGGTACGTTTAATTTTTCTAGAGGCACTAATGAATTCAAATATTTTTTTTTAATAGGTTTTTATAATTGGTTTTCATTCGGGAAGAAGACTGAATGGGGTTATTTGAAATCAAAAATCTATGCCGAAAAGCCCACAATCATCTACGAAAAAGAAGATGCAGCACTGCATCAACTTTCGATAAAAGAATGCGTATGCGCTAGCAAAGTGGTGAAACTGATTTGCGCGATGTGATATTCTATACATAGTCCCAGCCTGCGTAAGTTATAATTGCATAAAACAACTAATTCAAATCTTGTGTAAACTTTGAGACACCCTGTATTGTCTGAACTTCTCGTAAAACACGGCTTCGATACAACATAAAATGGATTTCGATATAATGCCGTACACATTCGCTTGACTTATACTATAGCGAAGTTTAAATTATGTTATTCTAGATCGTACCTTAGTTTCGTATGGCACTGTTCCAAAATACGACGGAATTAACTGAGTTATATGAGAGACGCCTCTACGTTGGCTTTACTCTTGTCTTTATTGCCGGTTGATAAATCAGAATTTGCGGCAGTTGCTCTCATTAATACCTTCGTACAGAACAAAAATGTAAAAGCGATCTCGAGCCGTTATTTTAAAGACAATTTTTTATACACTTTTCTGGTAATTGAGAGAATTTTGGTTTTCGGCTCAATTATGAACTGAATTACTTTCCGATCTTCTTAACACGCATAAACTTTGCCATTGGGATACAAAATTTTTCGTTTTGCAGAATCTATTTGCTCTGCAGTCACCTGGTAGTTTGTCTGATGACATTTGAAAACATGGAAAAAAATGCTGGAGATACTAAAGCCAAAGAAGAACAAAAAATATCGCGCAACAATACATATGGCATGTAAGATTCACTGAGACTAAGTGGCGAAATACGCAATGTATGCAAATTCTATGATGCATCGTTGCACGACGGAAGGTGTGTCACACTAAAAGACAACACACTAATGCTACTTGTGTACAACTTCTTAAAATTTTGATGAAAGGTCCGCTTTTAATATACAAATGTTGAAATATCTCTTTTCCACTAAAATACATCGATTTCTATGAAAGCTTTACAAAAAGTAACATCGTACGAATCTGATAATAGAAAATTCTCAATAATTCGGCAATCGAACGTTTACCTACCGCAAAAATTTGTCCTTTCTTGCAAGCGTGCTTGGACACAAAAGCGTTCAAATTTTTATTGTTGGTTATCTGAAAACGAGAACTACCGTCCGTCCGTCAATTAGATCCTTTTTATTTTCAATCTTCAAATAAATGGTTATACCGCATGCTGATCTACCTTTTAAAATATCAGTGATATATATATATATATATATATATATATATATATATGTATATATATAACATATACATATGCATATATACAGGTTATAGGTTAAAAAATAGTTGTGATCTGTCTAAATGCATTTTTTTTTAATTTGCTAGAAAAAAGAAAAATGGCACAATGCAGAAATATTAAATGTCTAATAATAATTGCAAACATACACATACGTATATATAAACATATAAATATACGTATGTAATGTTTTTGCTGTCCTCTTGGGCTTGTTTGTATACATTTTTTCTTGAAATGTAACTGTAGAATGTTTAGTACGTGAATGCTGCCGCTTGCAAAAACATTTATGTGTAAATAAAGTCTTCACTCACTTTTGTATTGTATACAAAATATTTGTGTATAATAAAAAACTGGGATATTAACAAATTATCTCCCAAAGATACGCTATAAAATTTTATTAAAGAAAAGTTGAATTGCACAAGTACGGTGTTAAACAACATGTTATTGTGAATGAAGAGAGACAATCCATTGCATTGGCTATAGATAAAACAATATTCGTTACTATAACTTGACACTGTGGCTAAAGAAGACGATGATTTTAAGAACATTATAGCAAATTGACTTGCATAGAGAATTTATAGATACTTTTTGTTCTATGACGAAATACGAAAGTTGCTCTAAATTCACAATGGCGTTTTAAAAGTGGTTTGTATCTCAACTTCCCTGAAACTCAAAACATTGTACATTATAAATATAAATATATCTATAGTTACAAATTTATCTATTGTGTATCTGCATAAACTGTATATATCTGTATAAACAAAAATGTCTGTTTACTCATGAGTTAAGCTAAGGCCTGTAGAGCATTAGGCGACATAAAGAAAAAATGAATTAGATAAACTGTAGCATATTTTAAGGGCTCTTAACAAGCGAATTTAAAGGGAGATACAGCGAATATAGCATTTATCCTTCCAAATCTGAAATTTATCTGAAATATATATTCTGGACAAATTCTTTAATTTTCATTTTCAAAGAAACAACACATACAACTTTACGGCAACTACTTGTAGATGGCTACGTGGGTACAAATGCAATTATACAATATTGAAATTATTTGTAAATTTTTACAAATTTTCTGAGAGAGTATGTAAATGCGATTTTTTGATTTTTATAAAGAAAAAGTGCCCGCAATTTTTATTTTTGATTTGTACAAAGAAAACAGATAACGCGAATTAAACATGCAAAAGTAATAAAGGGAAGAACAGATAAGATTCTAGGAGCATCGCTTAAATTAGGAAAATATTACATAAGTCATTATATATGTATATTCCCAGCATTGTCCATTTATTTGATAAAGTCTACCCTACAAATATTGATGGCTTTCATAAATATTTGCACAATTGTGTTTCTGCTAGTGATTTCGCTTAGCTATGTTCCTGTCTACGATAAGTAGCTATGTTTAATATTTTCTATATCGTAAAATCGACTTTGACGCCTATACGCTCTTGATAAAAAAAAAGATGTCTACAAATCAAAGTTGAAAAACCACAAATTCTAGGCTGCAGTAATTATTAAAAAAAGAAACCTATTGAAATATATAAGAAGAGAAAGCAGAACAGACGTCGCCATTAAAGTCATATATCTGATATTTTTTTTTCCTGCTAAATAAGGAAGAAGAAATTTAGAAGAAAACAATATGAAGTAGTTTTGATCAATTGTAGCACAAATTGCAATGTCAGCGGGAATTACGCCATTATCCGCCTGAGTGGCCTAGTAGGCAAACGATCTCGACTGACTACACAGTGATCCTGGTGTTCAAATGTCCAGTACGGTAGAGTTTCCAATAAAGTCGATAGCCTAAAATGCTAATGCTTTAAAGCTCTAATCTTGGAATTTATTTCTCTATTTCTCTAGCTAATAATATTAATATATAAAAGTCTTCCAAGTTCTTCTTACACGCATCACCAAAGGTTGCGGATATACTTACTATGGCGAAACGTCCAGAAGGAAACTTCAGAGACTGCATATTAAATTCACAATTTATCTAGCAGTGTACTTGTCTATCTATGTGCCCTTCCACGCATCTGACCAATTACTGTGGGCAACCTTTCCCTTAATCACAAAAATTAAGATATCGCGTTAAAATCTGGAAAAAGCATCGAAAATTCTTGCACACAAGTTGCCGCACAAAGATGGTCCTATCGCCCGCATAGCTATATAGCTCAAGAACACCTCTACTTTCTAGGTTTTTTGCTCATTGCTCATCAACTACAACAGGCATACGATCAAAATTGTGATGTATTTTGAAAAATTTGAAATGAAAAACAACCACACCCACCTAATACTGTAGAGTATCGGAACTGTATTTTTTCGTGTTTACCTTTAGCGTTCTTTAAGATAAGAATGGTAGGCGGGTTATTGTTATCTTTCACATTAACAAACATTGCGAATTTCATCGAAAAAAATTAAAAATTAGTTGTAGATTATTGTTTAACAAATAAAACTTAGTGTGGAAGGAACACTAGCTTTCGCAGATTTTCAATTATATAAACATGGAACGTTTCTCGGTTGGATAAATCGTATAACATTCATGTTTTAGATGAACTGAATTCCAGCTTAAGAGGAATCACGCAAAAACAAAACGAGTTCAAAATCAGCACAACATTTAAAAGGTAATTTCCGTGAGGGAAGACATTCGAAACGACACTATTCTTAAGCAGTGAACTAACTATTAAGACAATTGCGATGAGTCGAGACATTTTGTTTAAGAAAAAAGAAAAAACGCGAAAAAAGGAGCTAATATAATATAATCCTATCCTTTTAGGTGCATAAAAGATTATTCTTTTATAATAATATAAATAATATCTGAACAAGAAAAAATTCGTTTAATAATTTTGAACTAAATTATGCAAATGAAAGGATAAAAATAATTTACACATATTTACTTATATCTGACTTTTTGTTATTTGTTTTTAAAATTCTCAGAAATAGAAAGTGAAAATTCGACACTTCACAAATCAAAAAGATACCCAGATGCAAGCATGGCCAGAATTGCTTGAGAAATGAACAAAACTTAAAGAAAACGAAAGTGTCGAAAACTTTTAATAAAATCTCACAATCTATGACAGATATTTATACGCAATTTACAAAATATTCATAACGTCCGGCATAAAGACAATGCCGACCTGTCAACAGTTACTTCTCAGTAGATTTAGGCTCTAAATATATTTAGTTGGAATGGTGAACAGCAAAGTTAACATAACTAACTGTGTTACTTATAGTTTAAGTTCTAAATAAAAGAAAATTGATTTTGAATTGAAAATCCTTTAAATCCTTCTTGATGCGGAACAGCAGAGAAATGCGTTTAATGCGTTTACTACTTCCCTACAGTATGCATGCGTATACTTGACCTTAATTACCGACGTATGCCAGAGGACTGTTTTTACCTTTTGCTTATTATGACTGAAAATTTTCACTAGAACTGGTTTGGTGCCACTGTTTATACTTGGAACACTTCCTCTTTCTACTCTATGTATAACACAAATAAATGTTTCGCCGCCGACAAATCGTCTGTGGCCAGGCATTCAAAATATTACGAACAATATCAATAAAGATTAGACTTATTTTCGTATTTAATTTTGCGAAAAGACTTGTCTTAGGTAAAATGGAAAAGTCATTCAAATTGCTTTTGTTAATTGCTGTCAGTGTTTTTTTTTTATGACAATTGAATCGAAAATCTATTGAGAAAGCTCCGAGAAAAATATATGGCTTTATAGCGTTTTTTTTTTCTTTTTTTTTACATGAGTTTTTAACATAATTACAAATACTCATAAAAATCAATCAGAATTTATCTAAAGAATGTGGGGCCATATAAATGTCAGATAATTTAAATTATTTATTGTTATTAATTAATTTACGCTAACGTATGTATGTATGTATGTATGTATGTATGTATGTATGTGTATATAAAGGCCCAGATCATGGTGTTGACTCGGCTCGATTAGATATACGAGAAGAGATATTGACATAAGAGATTAGAGAGCAAATAAGAAAATTCCAAATTTATTTACATATAGCTTTACATTTTTTTGTCGTTTGTTGTTTTATTTTGTCGCAGTTGTTTGTTTCGCTTTTTTCTTGTTTCTTTCTTTTTTCCTTTTTCGCAAAGCAATCGAAATCGTATATAATGCATAAGACATAACACAGAAAAGAAAAACAATCTTTTAGATACAATTTCTGGTTAAGTATTTCAGTGTCGCTCGCTAATTCTCAGCATGAAGTGTATTGTTGTTGTTATTGTGTATTGAGGAATTTTTTTTAAGTATCTTAAGAAATCAGCAGAGGAGAATTGCTTCATTGAAACGAAGAGAGCGAGAGAGGGCGAGAGAGCAAGCGATAGGAGAGAACAAGAAATAGATGGAGAGATAGAGAGAGAGAGAGAGAGGGAGAGTTAGTAAAAGAGAATATTTGATTTAAGTAAGAGAAGAAGGCGAATAAGTAAACGACCTGATTGTTGTATCTGTAAGATATTGTTGTATTCATTTAATTCCCCGCTGTCTTCGCGCTAACACTTTCCTGCTCTTGCTAACACCATCTTTACAGTTTTGTTTATTTGTCTTTTTAGCTGCGAACAGCGCCCTCACTTGAAAACGGTCATTTCTGAAAGCTTCTTTGGAATGCTGAAGTGAGTTAATGCGCTTGATAGTTTTTTTTTTTTTTTTTATTATGACTCGTTTGTTTTTTTTTTTGTTTTTATACTTTTAATCTAGACGACTAAGGGACGTAGATAGACGTTAAAAGTCAGAGGCGCAGAAAGAAATTCCATACGAACAAAACAAAACCGATTCATAATGTGTATGGTCGGTCTGTTCGTAACGTGTAGTTTGTATATATACTATGTGTGTTTATGTATGCATTTGTGTATGTATGTATGTGTGTGGGTATTTGCTTTCATATCTATTTTGTCTCGCATGATTTTAATGTTATATTTTGTTGTTGCTTGGAACCCCATTCATTTGTTCATTTGTATTCTCGGCATGTCAATTTAATGGCAAAATGTACATGTAAACCGTATGTTTGCAGGTGGTGTGTATTCAAGCAAACAAACAAAACATAACTACAAACATCGGAACGTGAGTATCTACATAAATATGTGAAGAAACGAAGGCAATGTGAAAATCATTTAGTAACTTGTAAAACTCTTCTTTAGTAGTGTTTTTTTGCTTTTTTTGTTTTTTTTTTTTTTTTTCTGTTGATTCACCTGAAATATTGTACATTTACATACAGTTTTTGAGAGACATAAAGTGTTACCAATGTAGATTAATTTTTAAAACGATACAAAAAAAATTATTATATTCGAATCAGTGTATGTAAGTCAATCTACGCGCCAAATCGATTTGTGATACTTTACTAAAACAAATTACCGTTAGTTCTAGTTAGTTCTACACAATCATTTCGTATAATCTCAGAAATGTTGAACTTATTTACATTTAGTATATATATTAGGACTTGCGTTGAATAAATCTGACACATTGTTTTACATAAGACAGGGACCCTCAACGTATGTTACACTGGCTGTTACGTAAAAGTTTGTTATTACGTAAGAAAGAGTGTTTAGGGGCTACGCTAGAGCTATAAAGAATGCCTGTGAGTTGTTGAAAGACAACAAGTTTTATTATATATAACTTCGTTAAGGATGGAAAAGGCTGACTATCAAAAATGAAAATCTATCGTTCAGTACTTATAGGTTCGTTGATAAGAAGAAGAAATTGAGTTTATTCTACGGATTAGATTGTTAGCATGCGTGACATCCTTTCTGGATTTTATGTTTTTTAGACCGAAACGCCGCTATGCAAACCTTTTATATAGACCGAAGCAAAAACAAAACATCCGATTCATTCTCATTCCTCATTATTTTCACTTTACCTGTTTTTCTTCGAAATCGCAATAAGAAAGAGTTAAAGCCACATCAAAATTGTGTTTGAACTATCATTTTATGTCGTCTGTACTCTCTTCGAGAATCGATCTCAGTCATCTATCGATCTAACTTCATCTTGTAACAGCTTTTCTTTTTCTTTTATTTATTTTTTTTGTTTTGTTTTATTAAAGTATCTGTTGGGCTTGCAAGTTCTAAACACATATTGCAAATTTTTTATCTGGCAATACTATTAAAGGCTTATTGCAATCAATACAATCAAATGAGAGAAATGTAGTAAATAAATATACTCTGTGTGCATTAAAAATGACACTAATAAGATTGAGAATCTAAAAAGAGAGAATAACGCATTAACGTTGTGTGCTTGAAAACGAGATCGTCGAGATAAATTTTGTATGCTTGTATGCGTGATTTGTACGTTTAACCAAAAGCGAACACGCAGTGAAAATCAAGTTGAATGAGTTGAATAATTTAACACAATATTCAGTTCAAATACTAGAGTGAATGGCTGCAGTTTAAATACGTATCGCACGGATTACAACGCATTTAATAAGAGAACAGTTTCAATAAAAATCATTTTCTGTGGGTTTTTTTGTTTTTTTTTTTTGTTGTTTTTAACGATTATAAGCTAACGTTCCCCGTGAAATAATGTTATGAAAATTTTTAAAGCAAAGAAAAATATTTAATTTAAAGAATAAAATTGAAGTTAATCAATAATTTAAATCCGTAAGGAATTCAAAAAAACTAATGCAAAAAAGAAAAAACATCGTACCGTTGCGAATATATATATATATATATAGAAGTGGTTACGTTTGTATGTGCATCAGTGTGTCTGCGTGTATATGTGTGTGTGCCTGTGTGTGTGTGCGTGTGTGTGTGTGTGTGTATTGTATTTGTATGCGAGCCTAAAATTGTAAGTTGTTAAGTATTTGTGTGATTTTCAAGCACCCATACACTTATAGATAGTCAACTGAATCTATAAGAAATATAGATAAATACGTTCAAAAACAGCAGTAGATGAGAGAAAAAATGTTGAACAAAAAACAATTTTTTTGTGGAATGGAATGCAGCAAAAGAGATAGCGCGAGCGTTGAACGCCGCTAATACCACTTAAAAAATTACAAGTGCTAGACAAAGAGCATATATATACATATATATATATATATATATATGTATATATACATATATATGTATAAATATATATATATATATATATATGTATATATATATTGTTTGTGTGTACTTGTATGTATGTTTGTGTAAATGTTTGTGCATTTTTTATATGTATAAGTGTACTATTGTATAGTAATTACTACAGAGTCTTCGGCCGTTTATATTGTGCTTCAACATCTATACCAAGAGTGCTGTTAAAACGTTAGAGTAGAGTGAAGTAAAGGCATGTAAACGCTGTTTTGGCGATATTTAGCCAAAGTAAAAAAGCGCAATTCACTTACTATTCCGATTGCTGAATGAAATGCAGAAAATTCTAGCATATATTTTTCCATAAAAAAAGAAACACAATAAATAATAAAACGAGGAACTTTACTACAAACGTGTCTACTAATTGTGAAGAAAACTTGTCCAAAAAAAAAAAAAAAAAAAAAATTATGGCGAATCAATCGTTTATATGTATTATATAAATGTATAGAAATTTAAGAAAAAAGCAAACAATTTTAAGAACGAACGCGTTTGAATGCGTTCTAAATTAAAGACAAAAATCAAAAAAAAAAAAAAACAAATTTTTTGCAAACAAGTCAGCAGTAATCTATTCAAATCAAATCTTTCGAAATGCTTGAATAATCCATTCGTTCTTACTGAGCGCTTGCCATAAAATACGAAAGTATTGTAAAGAAAAAATTCTTCAAATTCATTAGCGCGCAACGTCAATAAAACAACAACATAAACGAGCTTTTATCTAAAATGAGGAAAAAAGCAACCAACAATTGAAAAATTAGTAAAAAAGAAAGAAAAAAAAGCGAAACAACATGTTGTTGCGACAGCGATTTGTTGTTATTGTTACTCTTTGACAATTTTGCGTTCGAAACGCGCTTGGTTAAGTTATTTATTTACTTTTTTTTTTTTTTGGCTTAATGATGTTGTCCGGTTGTTGTTTAACATACCAAAACTCTAAACACGTTTAATCGTCATCCTCAGAAACTAACAAATGAGTAAAAGAAACCGAACACCAACAACTCTATAATAGTAATAATAGTAATAATAATAATAATAATAATAATAACCACCATTAACTAACTACGAGCCAAAAGCACATATGAAATTCGAATAAAATTGTCGAACATACCGCGAAAAAAGGAATACAAACAAACAGCAAGGAAAAAGCAAAAAATAAAAATAATAGAAAAAAAATAAAGAAAAGGCGTTTATGATTTTTGGCGTGTTCGCATTTTTCATCATAGCTATAGTTTCAGTTGTTGTTGTCGTTGGTGTTGTGTTGGCCGTTAATCTACACAATAAAGCAACAACCGAGAGCTGTAGTGCAAACGTAAAAGCCGTTATTAAAAATTCGCTTGTTGACGTCGTGCAGGAATTTCAATTTGAAATTATGCCAAAACTACAACAAACCCCCCACCAGCAGCAGCAGCAAAAGCAACAACATCCAGCCACAACCACAACGACAGCGTCAACATCGTCCGCTACACACATATCTCCTCATCAATATCAACAACCACCGCAACATCATCATCACCATCATCATCATCATCATCAACATCAGCAGCAGCAGCAGCAACAACAACATCAGCAACAGCAGCAGCAGCAGCAGCAGCAGCAGCATCAACAGCCACAACATGGGGAATTTCCTCTGCCAGATGGTTGGGATATTGCTAAAGATTTCGATGGCAAAATCTATTACATCGATCATAATACAAAAAAGACAACTTGGTTGGATCCCAGAGATCGGTAAGTGATTGTCATTTTCGAATAAGCAAAAATATGAACGCTTTTCAACTTACATTCATGTCAATGTTGCGAATACCGTGTATATATAGAACGAAAAAGTAACTTTTAATTTAATAACAAAAAAAAGAAAATGATTTTTCTTTGTGAATTTAATGTGTCTTTAAATCCTCTGCATATGTACAAGAGCGTGTGTATGTAAAAATATTAGATTGTTGAGGAAAAAATAAAAAAGAGAAAAAAAATTTAGATCACGACAAGATTTGTGTTTGAGTACTGCTTGTATATATATATATGCCTTTTTCATACAAAACCAATATTAAACGGTTCTCTAGAGACTTAGTTACAAAAATATTTCAGAGTTTTTAGCTTTTTTTTTTTTTTTTTTTTTTTTTTTTTTCAAAAATATTCGTTCACTACTCTACCATAGACTGACTGCATTTAATTGCGCGCATAAGCAAAAGAAAAACAAAAAAAAAAAAAAAAAAAAAAAAAAAAAGCAAAAAATTGTAAGTTTTTAACGAACACATACATAATCATTTACAAAAATACTCAATACTTGTATAGCGAGGCATGAAAATGGCAAATATAGTGGAGAGAAAAAAAATGAAGCAAAAACAGAAAAATCGCTTTAACGAAAAACATTCCAAAGTGATGATTAAGACGCACAAGTTGAGCTAAAATTAAATGAAAAAACACGCAACACAAATACATACCAGCATGTAAATAAATGTGAATGCATGCATGTACACATAACATATCCATTGCATAGAAACGCATTTACACGCGCATAGAGTGCAAACTAAGGAAAATCAACTTTATTATCATTGCGATCAAAATTGAAAATTGCTTGTAAGTAGGAAAATATTTATGAGAAAAATGTCGTCACAATGCGCAGGCCAGGCATAATTCCAGCATAGTCCCGGGGAAAATGCGAACTTATTAATATACCGTAGGAGAATACACATTAAGTGCATCGTTTGTATTACGATAAACGACGTACAGTTTCGGAGCTCTAGAAAACTCGTATATTACATAATTAGGTTTGGCGGTTAAGTTAAGAAATAGAGACTCAGTAAATACCATAGTAGTAGGCCAGTGTACGCTAAACTCATCTAATTATAGAAAAAGAGTAATGGAACTAGGGCGCGGCTTACAGTGCTTTTACTAGGATATTATTAATTATATCCGTTTTTTCGCGGCAGTCATTTCTACGTTCAAACTTTTCTTCTTCTCTTTCCTTGCCCATTATCTTTCTTTTCATTGCTTTTCTACATAATGAATGGGAGTAAAGAAAGGATACATAATCTACATAATCCTACAAGCAGGAAGTGAAAGCTTAGAAATATATGAACAGTAATAACGAAAACACCTAAGCACAGCCAAGTAATGAGCCGAGGTTCATCATTAAATACCCTACACCACCCTCGCTAGTTATTCATATAAAATTTTTTAAATTAAGGCCTTATATGGAAAATGATCGAAAACGTAGTCCGATTAGAATCATTTTGAACAGCGTTCGTCCTCGGTTCAAGAAACACACACGTCGGTGTTGTAGATTTCAGTAAAATATCTCAAAAAGTGATAATTGCGGAACTTCAGATTCTACCCGCACACAATTTCAAGTTTTCGCGATAAAATTCGTTGCTAATTTCCCATACATCATTTAGGTTATGATCATTTTCTTCACTCCTTTACTCTTTTTACATCTACTTAGTGCCTTCGAGAAATTGTGAAATTTATTAATCAACTCAAACTTGTTCATAAAAATTGTGAATAATATCTACTAACTGGGACGATCAGGAAGGCCGTCTATTAACGTTTGTTAACGTAAGCGAATTTTCGTAAAAAGTTTGCATCATTTTTAAGCATAATTTATTTCTCGAACATCAAAATCTCGATGCATTACTACAATCACTTAGGTTAGTGCTTTCAAATATTGTGATTTAATTAATGCATGTTAACGAGCACCGCACGTCTATCTGTTGAATATATTTCTTTTCATTATAAATTATCTGTAGATTTTTGTCTAACCTAACTAAGTGAGAAATATTACATGTAGATGTGCATATAACAAAATAGAATTACATCACCATCACTAGTTATGCATTTATCGCATATTAAATAATTCGCTAAGAAAAAAAAAAAAAAAAAAAACCTTAATTTTTACAAGAAACACAACACAAGTTAGAGTTTGCTTTAAATATAAATTATTTCGAATTTATATAAAAGCGACAAACAAATCTAAAAAGAATACAACAACAATAACGTCAAGAAACCAGTTTCCATTTCATATAACATTTCATATAACATACAGAAAGAAATATTTTTATAAATTGTTTAACTAAAGTATTTTTAAATTAAACAGAGATTAACATTTTTCAAAAGAAAAAAAAAAGAAAACAACTTCCAAGGAATTATCGCGCTCGCTTTACGCTTTGTACAATTGAAATTAAATTGTAAAAATTATTATTATTATTTTTTTTTTCTTTCGTTTTATTAATTAACGTCATCACATAACTGAATATATGTGACATCTATTTTATAAGTAAAAACGGAAGAAATTAAATTCTCTTTTACAGTGTTTTATAAAGAGCAAAAAACCAGAAAAATTGAGAAACAATCGAAACCGTCAAAATTCTTTCTTTAATTATTAGACAGAAATGCTTATGAATCTAATTCTAATTTCAATTCATTAAAAGTTCTCGAGAGGTAGAGATATGCGCTTATAAGTAAGCGACAGTGATTATTGGTATGAAACTTTGTCTTAATTTTCTTATCTTTTCGATTTTTAAGCAAATTTTTTCCATATCACAACACTGGAGTAGATATAATTACTTGCACAAGGTTTTTATTAATACCTTATACTACTGGGAGAAAAAGTATTTTATCGATGATGACGACTTTATTGACTTGAATTATTTGTATTTGTATTTAATCCATTTCTTTGTAAGCCACGGAGAACGTTTGGTGTCCCTTAAGGTAATCACTTGTTCTATATATTTATGATTCGCGCCCGCGTGATCATGTCAACCCATGAGGACGTAAACCTGCTTTTCTGCGAAATTTCGGAAGCTTTTTCAAGTTTTCTTCATTCTAATTTAAAAAATGGGGTTACATGGTTCTTATTTAAAAAAAAAAAAAATAGAAAAGAATAATTTACCAGAACACATAAACTGGACGAAGTAGAATCCCTTGGTGCAGGTATGCTATTTAAATTAGGCTTCGTTTCAATTTACATATCAGCTCTTCGAAAAAGGGGAACATTTTTACCTTCAGTGACCAAGAGAGTACGACGACTAGTTGGACATTACAACGAATAACTGCATCTGAGCTTAATTAAACTAACACTTGAATACACCAATCTTCGTTACGGTCTCTGTCGTATCATTGATACGTTGGATCAATTTAAGTCTGCCCAGAAAAAATTTTTGTTTCTCGCATTAACGAATCTGCCTTGAAACAGACCTGCTTCTAGTTTAATTGTCATGTAAGCATGAAAGAAGATTATTACTTGGAGCCGTGCCTTTACTTGAGGAGCTTCAGCCAGTCAATAAGCAATGGAGAATATAACTTTGAAATTTTATACCTAAAGCAAAACGAAGGTTTAAATTTAAAAACACGAGCGAAATTGAAAGAAAAAAAACTGAATAAGTTTTTTAATTCGTTCCAGTTTTGCCGATACTTTGGCGTTCATATCAAAGCCTTTGCTTCATAGAAAACGGTTTAATTTAATTCACTAAGGTGTCGCTGAATAACTAGTTTTGCAATTTATTAGCAATTGTTAAGGACAAGTTACTACTTGAAAACAATAAGAAAGGAAACTTTGTATTATAAACTCTTATCCCTGGCTAGCTAGCTACCTGCTCTTCCGTCCAATAGAAGCACTAAAGATATTCATGGATCATCAACAGTATTTGCTTCATCGTCTATCGTGGTTCAGATATGCGCTATCCTTAGACGGGAGGATTAAAACTTTCTGAAGTTGGCGCTTTCTGGCGCAAAATCGAACCTAATGCAAATAAGAAACTTTGTCTAAAGAGATTAAAAATGTTTTATATGCAAATCGGTTTTGAGAAACGCATTTTCGTATTTCAATTATCTTTCTTTAAACTATTTTCAAAGTCAGGGACTGTGCATAGCACGGAAAATTTACTCACTGTGATATGTTAATCTGAAAAACGTATACGTGCTAACGACCCGACTCGTAAGCGAGGTAATAGAAGAAATTTCAAAATTGGTGTTTAATTATTAGCGCGGCAATTGGCCGATCGTCATCGTTAGTTTTTTAATTCTTTCCATTTGAACAATGTATGAAATCTGTTTTCACATCGCGAATAGGTGTCTCAAGCATGCTCATCTGCATAGTTTTTCGTTATCTATATTAAGGCAGGCGACAGATGTGAAACGTGTGCGTTTGGGGACAAACCATTAACAATTTATTTAAAACGGACAAACTTGTCGGACTATATCGAATACTCAAATCGAATAATGACGGCAAACAAATAATAAAAAAGATTAAAATATTATTAGGCCAATAAACGGCGTAGCATACTATAAAACAGTCGAACTGATTGCTTTTTTCATGCTGATAAATATCGCTATGACGCCTCTGATTTGCATGCATCTATTTTAAGTATTACAACAAACGAAGTAAAAAAGAAAAATAAATAAATTATCGCGAGAATTAAGAAATTTTAATATTTCGTTTGGAGAATGAAAGAAATTTTTTAATAGTATTTGCATTATACGTTAGCGTTAGCCTCGTGCTGGTATGCATACATGTGCTAAATTATTATGGAATTTTGTTTATAAAATTTTGTTTATATATTTTATATATTTTTTTCTTGATGTTAAAATTCTCTTTAAAATACAAAAAAAAAAAAAAAAAAGATACATTTATATATTTTCGGGCAATGATTTACATGCTACAACTACCGGGTCAGATGGCGAACGTCGCCTTATTGATAGCATCTACAAATATACATCAGAATCTTATCTTCTTATATATGTATATAGTTGCTGCTTGCATGTATTTTGATTATTTTTTTCATTTGAAAAACCCATTTCCATCATTTTCTACATCGTTTTTCTCATCTTTCTTGCAACAGGATTTCAGCCGAGTTTTCATTCAATTGGTCTTGCAATTTATTATCTACGAACTTTCTACCCAGAAAGAACCCTCTTTAAGCCATTCGCCACACTGTCGTTGCAAACAGTGTTTGATAAGTTTTAGTAGCAGATTTCTTCAAATCAAACAGCAAAAGTAATACAAGTCGAAAATCTAATTTTGAACGTTTCATGATTAGGGTCCGTATACACTGAACAACTCAATAATGTACTAAATGGAGAACTATTATGTTATGAAAAGTAAGATCAAAATCAGCGAATTTAACCGCTGTATATATTGATTCTTCGTTTTATTTTATCATTTTCACCAATAGATGTCGCTGATGAAAATGCATCCATGCAAGCGTGCATTAATGTGGGGAGTGTAACCGTTAAAATTGCAACTAATTCAATTTTTTCACTTGACTGCAAGAAATTTTCAAATCAAAGTTAACATAGACATACGCAACGCGTGGTAAGAAAGAAAAAAAAGGCGACACTTTTAGTTATTTGCATGGTTTTCTTTTTTTTTTGTTCAATTACGGGCGAATAATGCGGACTATTTTCGATTTGGATGCCTAATCTAAAATCAGTAGCTAAGACTTCCAAAAACGTTCAGTGAAACGAGTATAACTAGATCGCCTTACGCCTATCGACAATCTATTTACGCATATATGGTTTTCCAGCCTAATTTCAAGTTGCAGAGATAGTGACATTTTTAACAGATTACCATGGAATACATACGTAGAGCTCTCGCTTTTTTTCCTCCTTCCTTTTATAAGCTTGTGAACTAACCACAAGGGAGCGAAAAACTGTTGTTAGACCAGAATTACACCGGAAACTATTGAACCTTTAATTAATTATTTAAAATTTTGGTGTCGACCTCCTACCAAGCTTTGCGTGTCGAACTTCATCTGAAAATCTATCGTCTGACAAAAATTTCACGTATTCTATAGGATCCCCAAGGAAAAGTTCTAAATATCAAATAATGATACTTCTAAGCAAGTTCGCTTATCATTTCCTCGTATTGTTAATGATATGATTTCCTTCTTAGCATCTAGGAAGGAAATAATTATGTGATAAAATCGTATTATTATTATTTTATGTTCTCATGTATACATGTTTATCTATACATACTATACATAAGTGTATCTCATCGTAAAACAAAAGCAGAATCTTCGCAATTTTAAATAACTAGTTGCGGTCACACACATGCATTAGATTTTAACAGGGAAAACATGCTTGTGCTTAATATCAGTAACTGGAACAAGTACGAAGGCTACGATAACTTTTATTGCGACTCTTGGATACCCATCATCCAGAAAAAATAGGCAGACATTACATAAATTTTGTTTTAAGACATTTATTACCTAAAACGGTTTTAAAACTTCACTGGATAGCTAGCTAATGGATAGCGATGTCAGGACCTTCCGATGTAATTGCTAAGGGAGTTAGATAATTTCCATTGATGCGATCAATTAAAAATTAAAAAATCACGTATTAGTCGTCTTTCGTTCTTTATTTCAAGATGTAGTACCTTTAAGCATGCAACATCAAGCGGGCGGACAGCCAGAGATGTATGGTATACTTAAATCAGTAACGCATTAAAAACGGAATGACGTAATTAGTGATAGCAGATACAAAAAAATAAAAAAAAGCGAAGAAAACTTAAGACTAGAATCTTAAGAAATAACAAGACCTGGTGACAATAATAATCTGATATATATGCATATATACATAAATACATATATGTATCAATATATATATATATATATACATTTGCGAACATTCCCATATTTACAAGCACGCATACACGCCTGCATAAATTCTCGACCATCGGACGGGTATATCAACGAAGATTGCGTACGTGTAGATCTTGTAGAGTAAGAAATATAAGCATGTTATCATCAACAAGAGGAAGCACTAGAACGAGTATAAGAATTTGAAATAAGGAAAAATAATCTCAAGAAAACAACATTTTGCACACAAGCGAACAGCATAAGTAGAATTGCATGTTGAACAAACTTCATTGCAATAGAATGGATATTGTAGCGAACATTGCAAGATATTCTTGCAATTTTCTAAACCAGCATTGGACGTAATTCTCAAAAAAGAAAAACGAATAAACATACAGTTGAAATGAAGAGAAAAGGAACAAGAAAAAAGATTCCAGTCGACTTGGATCGCATTATTTGATGCCTTTCATCTGTATACAAAATATTTCTATAGAGCAAATACATATATTTATATTATGCAGGCGTGGCTCAAAGAAAAAAAGCGGCTAATTTCGTTTTTTAGTTCCATGCTGAATCCAAAAGCAGACTTTTAATTTTTGATTTTTCCGGTTCCGCTCATCATTTTCATAATTTTTGGACAATAATTTAATCAATCGAATTTTTCAACGTCAACAATAGGGAGTTCCATTCTGATTGAAGTAGATGAAGCTTAGAAAAGCCAGTCTCAGGCCGGTCAAGTGTTGCAGACTAATACGAAGCTTACAATATTTCATTAGAATTCTTTTCGTTGTTGCATATAATTGTAATGAACTAAATATATCTGTAAATAGTTCATAGTAAAATCTAAATCGATTCATGTTGGAAAATATGTATATATAAGTACACATGATTCCCTTGAAAAATGATGAATATATATAATCAAGAAACTATGAACACATGCATGCATATCTATTTTAGGTATTTTTAACTGAAGATGCTTCGTAATGAGTTTTTCCTTTAAACACATAATCAAATCGTAATCATAGTTTTTATGTCTTGTTGTAGACATATGTTGTATACATACATATTTTATACATAAATATCAACATACATGTATCGCGATTATTGCATGCGTTTATCTGTGTGCGCGTGTATGAATAAATTTTTCTTTTTAATAAAGTGGAAATACTTGTTGCAATTGCAAACTTCAACCGTATGCAGCAGCGTGTTATGTGCTTTTGTTGCTATTGCTATTGCAACAATAACAAACCATTTATGTATCCATAGCATTCCAGACTGAATGCTATCTCATACTATCTCATACTTTATACATACATGTGCATAGTATTCATTTTTTTTTTAGTCATCATCTCCGCGAGCATATTAATTTTGCTATTTAGTTCGTAATGCTAACTAAGAAGTAAAGCATCAAGGCGCTATGTACGATAACTATTAGAATGAGCTTGAAATCGATAAATTGTTGATAGGAATTGTAAAGGTCAAAGAAGGGGAAATACTCGTAAATATCAAAGAAAGAAGAAATAAACATTGAATTTATTCTCTTAAAAGAGGAAACAATTGCCACTTATACTTGGGAACTAAAGGCAAAGTATTTCTCAACTGTCGCTACCTCGTGATGAATAGTTTATCTCTGTAGATATTTTCAGGATCTGCTTCATATCGACTGTGAAAGAATCGCTATGAGAGTTTTATGTCTTCACACGCCCTCTTTACCCCTATTTCTGGTCATTTTACGAGGCGGATTCATAACTGGCTTACCATGAGCTGAGAACAAGAAGGGCCGCTTCAACGTAATCTAATCATTCTTTACATTTCTATATCTCTAAGAAAATGGTGCACTTTTCCCGGAAAAGATTTAGACGTCGAGATAACCATCTAACTTTCAAAGGCGATTCAGTCATCACTTTTCATCACTTTGTGCACAATGGGTGTTAAAGTATTCAACTTGAGCCAACTGTTTCGATCTCTTCTCTATTTTATATATTATTATTATATTTATCGGTATTATAAGCTTACATTGATATACACGACTCGCATACACAGTAACTATGAAGACATACTACATAGGCTTATAGACAAACTCATGCCTTTTTAGTTACTGCAGAGAAGTGAATACGATAAAAAAAAAAAAGACAAGAATGCCGCTGCACTGCATTTTATTTTAACGCGCGTTGCTCAGTTACCAGTGTATGCATCAGCAAACGAGCTATCATACAAGCAACTCAACAACTATGTAGTAGTATGGAAGTTGTCTCGTTGTAAGTTGTAAATTAAATTTTATACCACATATAAATATATAAACACATATTAAATACGTGGTATGTAGATATGTTAGAATATATATATATATATATATATGAAAATAGATGAAAATTTCTATAGCCATATGCGTATGTGTGTGGCTGTGTGCCTCTCTCTCTCCCGTTGAAATATATTATGCATTTATAGCAAATTATTGCACGCATACTCGTACTATATAGAGTCTATAGTCTTCAATCAGCCTCTATACTAACAAATGTACAAGCGAATATACCGCATTACATATGTATATACATGCTTATGAACGTTCATTTATTCGAATGTTTATGTATTTGAAATATATTGTACATGCATGCATTCATGATATTGCTTAAGAGCTGGTTGTTAGTGTAAATGTATGCATCGGCATCTTAATAAATTGTGGGAATCATTTTTATGCAAAATTTTTCCTTAACAGGTTTTTGATATAAATATTAATAAAAATATTAGTTAAAAAACATTCCTTTCATACCATACAAATATATATATATATATATATATATATATATCACACATATATATATATATATATATATATGAAAATATTAATTTGAAAAAAATACAAATTTTTTTTTTCGCGAAAACTTCCTTCATCCTTATAAGTCAGTATTTCAGTTATCGGTTGCACCTGTTACTTTTACGATCACGTTTTTCAATTTAAAACTCACTTCAATGCATTTTTGGCAATTTTCTCTCTTTTCCTCTCTTCAGATATTTCAATGAAATTCCTTTAATTGGACTTTGTTGAGTAATAACGCAAAAAAAAATAAAAATAAAAAAAAAAAAATGAAAAAGTTTTGTTCAATTTTGGTAAAAATTAATCATAGACACGTAAAGTTTAAAAATTGCATTTTGGTCTAAAAATATTGAACTATGATTACGTTAGAATTAATGTCTGTCTCATATTTGCACTAACAATCGGACTTTATTTATTATATTATACACTGGGAGTTTGTAATTTTTTTAAGCTATTCAATTAAAAATCTGAATGATCTTATTCCGATATGATATCGGCCGGTCATCTCTATGGTTCTATTAGCGCACGTCTCGGCATTACCTTCAGCTAGAGAATTTTATCAAAAAACTATATTTTAAATTTGAATTTCTTATATTCATTTTTCAAGACTACGAATACAGATCAATGGTCAAGTAGATATGACTAGAATAACGTCCATAAATCTTATGATAATCCGCAGAATTTCTTATATTTCTAAAGGCGTTGCAAACACAACTTTGAAATTAAAACGCTTGCATTTTGAAGGAGTGCGCGTTCACTCAACGGTTCATTAACGCTTTTCTCTCTCCACATTTCATCAACTAGCTATCATAGTAATTCTTGCTCTTAAGATTAGAAAACGTAGATGCTTAAAGTTGTTAATGTAATAAGAAAAAGCGATGCAAATTTAATAATAGAATAAAAGCCAATAAAAACATTAAATGCCCTACACCATGTTACATAATGCAAGTCTCTATTTATTTTCGTCAAATTTTAATTAAAAATTATATCTTCCTTCGTTATTAAGACATACCTCTCATGGGAGTCTTTATACGGGTATGGGCCCAGATCTTCTTAGCTCTCGCTTAGCACCCTTAGGCTTTGTTGTTATAAAAGTTCCCACTTTTTGTTGAAACCCGTACAGGGGACAAAGAGCAAAAGCATAGTTAATCTATCTCATTGACAAATTTCTGTTACTCCTGCTACTCAATACTGTTACCAATATTCGCCATAAAGGTTAGACTTTTTACTATATAAAGGTCTACTATTCAAAGTAATGTACTAGGGAGGTTTAAAAAGTTTGCTTATCCAATTCAAATTATTCGCATCGATATCATACGCCGAAATGCTATTTACCCAAGGATTTTTATAGAGGAAATAAGGCGCTGTATGAGGAGTGGACGTAGTAATTGTCCAAGGGGCCAAAACATATCAGTATACTAAGTTCACTTAAAATATTTAAACAGATTGCGCACTGCAAGTCGTCCGGACACAAATCTACATGGACCGGCAACATATAGAAAGACAACAGATGGGCAAGTTAAATCAATTCAAAAAATTCCGATCGGTACAGAATATCGATTAAAATTGAGACCAAGACTACCGTTACAACAAAAGACAAGTCGGTTTATGTCCTTCTGGGTGTTACATACGAATGGCAAGTGGTGTAGCATGTAATAACATACTCAACTTACCCAATTGGTTATCTAAAAACTATCTTAATCGCCTGTGGGCAAGGAAGGAAAAAATGTACGAAATCACTCGAAATAATAAGAGTTTCATAAATATTTGATGTAAAAATTTTTCTGCGCTTACCCGCTAAACACATACATATTCAGCTTCAGCTTCAGCTTCGATGATGGATGTCGCTTTCAGATGGATGTACAATAAATTTTGTTTATATGAACGCTCTGACTCAAGACAGGTATTGACCCTAATGATGTCGTCAATCTAAAAACAAAAAAATAAGAAGTAAAGAAATAAATGAAATGAAATAAAATAAAAAGTAGAGAAATAAATAATGATAACAAAAGCTTCTACAGTCAATGTTCAGATTTTATTATTGTACTGAAACCTTTAAATTCTCAAGATATAAATTCCATAGTAATTATGAAGCCATAAAACTCATTTCATGCCTTTTTTTCCATTTTCTTGCTATATATCTACTACTTGTCTTATTATCTCTGTTGAGTCTTTTCTGTCTAAAAGAAAGCATAAACAAATCTCTACGAAATGAAATATGCGCTGAAGTAAAAATTTTGACAAGTTACCCATGAAAAATAAAACCAAACAAATACTGAAAAAACACTTACACATACACAATTACTTTTAATGGAAACAAATTATAAAGGCATTATAAAAAATTTCAAGAATGCAGCCTTAAGGCATTTTAAACAGCACAACAATCAACAATAAGCAACAACAACAACGGCAACAACAACAGCAACAATAATTCGAAATAAACGAAAAAGGTAGAGAGAAAGGAGAAGGAGCACTTAACCAACGTACAATATTGATGTTAAATTGTCTTATCACTTCATTGGGTCATAAATACTATTTAAAAAATGCAAGGAGACGAAAAAAAAGAAGAAAACAAACAATAACAACAACAATAGCAACCAAAAATGTTTTATATTTAAACTTAAAAGTTTATGTCGTGAACGATAGCATGTGTACGTTCATAGTATACGAGGGCAACTGAACATGTATTACTCTTTGGCAATCCCGCGCTTAGTAAATGCTATCTCATGTTACCATTGTAAAGGTTAGCATTGTCTATACAATCGTCAATGCGCTACTTAGCTTACTTTTATTCCATAAAAAATTTCTTCTGCATCAAAAAAGTCAACTAACCATATTTTACTAGTAACAACGTCGCCCGCATTAACTCATTTTGATTGCATTTATAGGAAAAGACTTCATAGCGGTCATAGCCAAAAAAACATCGACAATTTACATGCAGAAGACCGTCTCTATGATGTAGAGGATAGTACACTTAACTTGATGAAGTCCTAAAGCTTATGGAAAAAAATAAACAGCCGGCGACGAGGCCGAGTGAATAGAACAATTCCATAGCACTAAGGGACCTCTGGAACACTTTAATATATATATAGGAACCACCATATTACTAGTTCTCTCTTTTTCCTCTCTTCTCTCTGAAAATCACCGGGTTACACGAATAGGAAACGTCCCTTGAGTTAAAAAAAGATAAGGAAGAAAGGCTGCGGACCATTTGATCTCGCTGGTAAAAGACAAATCCTATTTAATGCGTCAAATATTTAATACACCCAAGATAGCCACACCTATTATAACTCCCTCCGTAAGGGCCGTTTCCAGCTGTCAGTATTCCATAAATAGCTAGCTAGCGAACTTTTACGCAGAGCGGTCTTTCCGGACAATCAAAATATTAAATTGATGGAACGAACGTCAGCAGTCATGCGGCATTTGATGATTTCTGGTGATTCTACTGCGAAGAAAATAATTTATATGGGCAATGGCTCGCGGAAGGACAAAAATTGGAGTGATTGCATGCGAACCTGCCAGATTACTTTGAAGTATCCCTCGTACTTTTATTTATTCACGTCAAAAGTCTGTTGAAATTGTTCAAGTACGAAGTATAGCAGCAACAATAAGCTTAAAATATTTTAAACAGCAAAATATAGAATAATAAGTAGCCCCATAAATATGAACAAACCAAGGTTTATAGCTGTAGGCATAAAATCACAAATATATATATATATATATGTATACACACAAACATACGTACAAGTAAATATGTATGCGATATATCCCTATAAATGTGCGCATACCAATCGTACAGATAGCCACATGACACCCGAAAGTTTAAAAAAAGTAAAAGAAAAATATTCCAAAAAAAAGAAGAAAAAAAAAGAACTCCACAACTTCAAAATAAGTACACAAAAGAAACGGCCTTAAAAATGTTGTGTTTGTGTAAGTGTACATGCTACTGAAAAAACAACCAACAAAATAACCCTAAAAACTTGTAAGAAATAAAAGAATGCAATCACTTCAGCACACTCGTGCACATATACATATATACATACTGTGCCCGTGAATGGATGAATGTGACGTAAATGCATAATCTTTTGCCAGAACGTAGCAAATGTAGCAAACGTAAAGCGTACTGATCTTTTCCTGTCTTTCTTTCACTCTTTCTGTATGATTTTCGTATTTATGCTGTTGCCTTCCCGCCCCAAATTGTGCGCCAACTAAAAATTGATGATGATGCTGCTTTAAAGGAATTCCTTCGCCTTTGCCTTTACAAGCCCAACCACAACATGGCAGCATTACGAATAATACATATCTATATGTATATAAGCACAAACACTTATACACATACATAAACGCTCATTCAATCTCTTTATACACGAAAATATCATCTACAGCAGCAACAAACAACTTTTTCGATTTGATCTTAAAAGCAAAGCAAGAAAACACACAAACAAACGAAATAAAAGATTGAAAATAAGAAAAAAAAAAAAAAAAAAAAACGCGAAAATATGCTGCAAATATTGGTTATTCTTGTTGTTGTTGTTGTTGTTG
>CCAG010001406.1:0-15136 GCA_001077435.1 Glossina morsitans morsitans
TTGTTGTTGTTGTTGTTGTTGGTTAAATTATTTTCTTTTGCGAAATGGCAATAACAAAACTGTGGAAATATTTGTTGGAATTTGCTGTTAAGACATGATCGTGTGTAATCAAAAAAAGTTCACCACGCCAACTGAAAAACATGAAATTACTGCACATCTGCGTGTATATCTTCAAGTAATTTATCAAACGAAACTACAGCACACAAAACATACAACAGAACGCATTGATAACCTAGCAAGAAACCATCAAAACAAGCCATCCAGAGAGCCAAGGCTGTTTTAGACAATAACAGAACGCAACGCAACGCAACACAACACAACACAACACAACACCACACAACAACAGAGTCCAGGCCATTTGAAATCGACTACCAGGCACAACATAAATTCAAGTGGTATACAAGGATCTCTCTTGAGGCGTATATGTGTTTATAATCTTATATGATTATACCAGTCAAACTTGTGCATAAGTATGCGTGTTTATATGTTTGCATGTGTGTGTGTGTATGTATGTGTGTGTGTGTGTGGATGCTTTATAAGTTGTATGTATTTTCGCATTGAGTATATGATAATATGGAAAATTGCTACCTTTTGTAGTTATCTTTACACTGAGACATATACAGACAATGTGTTCAACGCATAAATGCATATATCACGATCAGTTAACTAATGTTTATACTGCTGTCGCTATTGTTATGGTTGTTGTTTTTGTTAGTGTATTATTATGTGAATATGTTCAAAACAAAATAGCGTTCCTTTACTATGTGATTACGCTTTGTTGTTTTACTAGGCTGTTATCGACACCGTAGTACCTTCTATGGCCATGAAGGAAAACTTAATTTGCTACTCACGTTTATAACAATAACAACAACGGCAGCGGCAGCAGCAGCAGCAACAACAACAACAACAGTATCAACTACTACGAATTACAACTACAATAGCATACAATATATACTATGTTTACCTTTTTTTTATATATATACATTTATATGTATATATACATTCTTTTTTTTTTTTCTTGTTTTGTTTTTAGAATGACAGCTGAATTATAGCAAATCGATTTTTTGAACTGTGCAGTTAGAAGATCGTATAGATCTTCTTCCCTTACTTCTGCTTTATTTGATTTCAAATATTTTATATAAAATTATTGAGGTTATTGTGCAGTTTCTTTTTAATAAAGTATCTTTTGTTCACATGACAATGAAAAATTATTCTGTAAATTGCAGTCGTTTAAATAATAGCAAAATAGCAGCTAACAAATATTATAATTGGGTAAGGGCCTCCATTAAATACCCTACACATCATTTTGCCTAATACAACTGTTCATTTATACTTCTTTCTTTTATGTATACTTTTCACGGCGATGCTTTTACAAAAGGGAGCCCCAAAATGTCAACTTGCAAAGATCAACTTTATTAGAATCAGTTTCCTTGTCAAAGATCTCATTTTTCTTCACCTGTTTTCGTCGTAAAATACTAAAAATCATACTTTCTTGTCATACTAAGATTTGCTTTTCCTTAAATCCCTTATAAAAGATAAGATCCAAAAAACAGACCTAAAAGATCCCAATTTGGTACGGTTATGTTTTTATGTAAAATAACTATTGTGAACTAGTTTTCATCGCAAAATATTAAAACCCGAATCATATACACGCCTACTTTGCGTGGGAACGACCATTTGCGACGAGGTTCAAATTGTCCCTTCCAAACCAAATTTCTCATATCACAACTTACTAACAAGGAGTTTGGAAAATTGACGAATGAACTTATTTTGAAAAGTCGTGAAGATGATCCGATCCGATCCAATCCATTTTCAATAGGATTTGTCGTTGGATTAAAAAATGCAGATTCTCATCAAATTTCGTCAAAATAATTAAGAAATTCCGATCTGCAGATTGAATACAAAAGTACAGACAAGTAGATAAACAGACAGGCTTAAATTGACTCGGAAGATGATTCTGCATAAATTCTAGTATACATTGTCTAAGGTATAAAATACGAAAATAAAAGGCTTTTTTTGATTATGACATTTATTCATTGCGTAGACCGTGTTCGGGTTAGTAAAAGAGTCTTGATCTCTTCTTTGCACTTTATGGCAAAATGCTTTCAATTTCTAAAAAAAAGTTTTGCTCTATTTTTCAACAATCAAGTGTCCGTCCGAGGGACCGAGTAGGCAAAGAGTCTCGACTGACCAATGCTTTCGGAGTTTAGTCTTAATGTTTATTTCCTTGGCGAAATTCATAATAATAACGATGACATAAATGGGAACAAAACTATTCAAATTTCCCAAATACTGCCAACAATTTGAACCAGAGATGAAATTACAGGTGTAATTATGTCATGGCCTGTCTAGTTATTTATTTATCTTCACGTTTGTCTATTTAAAGGTAAGATATTTTAGGTAGTTTCACTGAGTAATTTTACAAAACTTCATAATTTCTAATTCAAATCTTGAGGAGAATTTCGTTTTAACGAGTGTAATAAGTGACGGAAAGCAAAAAAACTATATATTAACAAATTATATAAACGCGATGCTTTTCGAGTAAACTGCGAGGAACGTTTACGTTCCTTAAGGGATAAAACCACACAATTGGAAATTGTTTAAAAGTAGTATCCTTTAAGGGATAGATTTACGAACGGGTGAATTATGCTTTTTCCCTGAAAAGGAACAAAAGTTACACTTTCTTTCTTTTTTTTTTGCTGTCCTTCACTTATATAAATATGGATATTTTTATGAATTCATTTTAGTTTTATTGTCTTTCCGATGTTTTTCTTAGTGGAAATTGCCAAAATCTCAATAACTTTTGAATTCGTTGAAATTTAAGTGGAGAAAACCATATGCAATTTGTCTATGAAAGGAAAATTTCTACATTCGGCGCGTCTCTGTCTGCGGAATGTTTCTCTGTTTGTAGAAAAATAATATGATAATAATACATAAAAATAAATATAAATCTAAAATTAAAAATTTTATGCTTTAACTTAAATGTCACATGCCGCATTCTTGGCACAATAATTATCACCTATAAACAAACGGAGCACAAATACATACATAAGTAATAAGCGAAATAAACAAAAAAGCATAAAGAAAATATTTAAAATATTTTTGATTTATAAATAGGCGTACATGCATACCTACGTACAGTATTGAAATATTTTTCAACACTTAAGACAAAACAAAAAAAAAAACAATGCAAACATTGTATATGTTTAAAAGAAATTTTTGTGGTCAAGAGAGAGAAAGGTTCAATTATTATTTTAGCTGCAACTATATGCGTGCTATTATGAAAGAAAGATTGGAGAAATTTTTACATTTCACCTCATGGACAAGTACAGACTTGGATAAGGACTTAATTTTCTTGGCTGTCAAAAGCTAATATAAATACGTAAATATAGTTGCGGTGAGTATGACGTCGGTACAAAATAAATGCAACGCTTTGTAAAATGTTATTGTTTTGTTTTTATTATATCGTAAAATCAATAATTAATTCAAGGAATTTATTGCCGCGCTAGAAAGCAGCGTTGAAATAGATTAAGCCGGTGTTCGTTAAGCTTAACATGAACAATAATCAACAATAATTTATTCGGAGAATTTAATTTTAATTCGCTCACGTATATGTACACTAACGATTTCTTATAGATATTATTATTATTATTATTATTATTATTATTATTATTATTAATTTAGCCAGAGAAATAAATTCTAAGAACAAAGTCTTAAATCATTAGCATCTAAGGCTATCCGGCTTTATTGAAACCTCTACCACACTTGAGATTTGAACCCACGACCATTGCATTGTTAGCCGAGATTCTTTGCCTTTGGCCACTCAAGCGATTGTTCAAAGAATACAAGAATTTAATTAAGATATAAGTTTAGTATACAAAGACTACCATAATGTATTAACGATTATCACTAGCTAAGCGGAGGAATCGTAAATCAGTGAAGTGAAGTGCTGAGCAGCTACACAGCTGAGTTGAATACAAGTTTATATGAATTATACGTGGTTTTATTTGAAAGAAATAACGGATATATTAATTAATGTTAAATAATTCCGAGAGTTGTAAGGTCGCTAAAACATTTGACGTAAGCAAAGGACTAACTAAACTTATATATATGTAAAGGGCAAATAAATATAAGTACGCATAAAATGTTTCAGAAAAAAAAAAGAAAGAATAAAGTTCATAGGGTCCAGTAATCTCATCAATAAGCTACATGTTTCGCAAGTTGTACGGACTTGCTTTAATTGTTAAAGGCAGAAGTTAATTTATTGTCCACCATAGGATGATGCAATTAACATGACTATTAATAAACAGTGAAAAAATTAGTTAGTTATGGAGACACTGTCTCTTGTAGGTACACAATAATATATAAGACGAATGACTGTACTATTTTACTGCTAACGGGAATTGTTTTAAATTCGGAATGTTAAGGCTTAAAAAAGGCAGAATATAACTTATATAGAACGGTAACTTGATAATAAATAAATGTGAGCTGAGAGAAAGTTGTTCCAATTGTTCAAAATTCTTTAAAATCAGTAGATTGTTTCAGTTAGATTGTTTTTTTTAATTATTTTATTAAAGTAGCATAAAAATTACTTAAGATTGAAATTTAAAAAAGTGACAATCTTCTTATACAATATCTAAGACAAAACGAAATGTCAGGGAATTGTTGGCATTTATTGCATCTCATTAATATAAACTCCGAAAGACGAGACTTTTATTATTTATCCTTAAAGTGACTTGTTTCCAAAATGTATAACTCGTTATCATGTTATCATGAATATATGTTTATAATGGATGAAAAGTAAATCGTATTAGCATATAAATAGACTAAACACACCCTACACATACTTTTCGTAGCAAAGCATATTTTCATAAAAAATTAAACTTAAAAAAAAAACCTTGTTAATGATTTCGTTGTTTCGTCGTTGTTGTTGCTTTTCATATTTCTTTAATAAAAAAAATATTTTGCACCTTTGCTTGCATCAAATGCTTCATAAAATATGATTTTGTTGTTGTGTCAATATAAACTGAATAGATATGAGTCTGTTTAACAGTTTGTGTTCAAATAGTATGTAATTGAAAAATATTTTATATTAAACCACATCACTAGCAAAAAAGAAAAGCAGAAAAACAACATGGGCAACAACTATAGCAAAAACAACGACAACGACATCAACAACTACAACAATACAGCGAATGATTGCAATAATAGCGTATAGTACAATAAATAAGCAACAATTTTACAATAAGCTCGCGCGCAATTGCTCATACGTTTATAGTCTTGTAACGTTTACGTCGACAAGCAAGTATGGAATGTGGTTTTGACAAGTTCTTCTATAATTGTACGGAGTGCACAATTTTGCTATTTGTGCTATGAACATACATACAATACACACATGCATGCATGCAAACACATCGGCAAATCCAACACACAAGGAGAAAAACAACAAGCATGCAGTAGTTTGTATAGGCAAACGGTTGTATGCTATATGAACCATAAATACTTAAAACAACTTACGTAGCTGCTTAAATATGTACAAATACATACATACCTGCTGCGAAGATATGCACGAGTGTATCTGTAAAATTTACAAACTTAATATTGCAAATATCAACTAAAAAAATGGAATGTATGTACATACAACTATACTAATACATACATGTATATAGTAAGTAGAGTGCCAAAGGCTGGTGACTTGTTGCCCGCTTGAACATGCACAGCAGCGGCGTACACGAAAATATGTCGCTTAAGCAAATAAAAACACACATGTTCTCTGCGAGTTTCATAAACATATATTTTGTGAATATTTAATTTTTTCTTATTTGCGAATATTTTCTGGGAGTAAAATTTACTTTGCTGTGCATGGCTTATGAAAGGTGTTCGACTTTTCTGAGAGTAAAATGAACTAACTGCAAAAACTATCGCCGCTATGTAGTTTACTATAAATTGCTCTCACTCGTTATGCGATAGCAAATAATAAAAAAAAGAGCTGATGCTGGCGCACAATGCTGCCAGATTTAAATAATTTACCACAAAATTTCATTACTGCAACCCGCTATAAAATGCAGAGAAGAATTTTAGCTTATAATATACTGTGATTTGTCAACATCTTGGAAAGTAGAAAATTAAAATATATATATAAGAAAATATGTGAAATGCCATTGACTAACTGAGGTGATGTGTTTGATTATGTCATTATTAATTAGCGGATTTTTGTTTGAGATATGAAATGAGCTCGACTATAAAAACGTATTTCATGATTTATATATATTTGCCTGAGATAATGATTTTCTAGCATTTGGATTTCAGTTTGTTGAAGCTGTATGTAACGATTACTGAAAAGCTTCTGCAAGATAATTCAAATGCTGGAATCAAGTTCAACCGAATGGTAACACTATGAGAGCAGAGATTACGATTCCCTCATGAAAAGAATGTACTTTTTATTTTCATTTTTTTATTTTTTGTTTTTTTGTCTTGTATAGTTTTGTTGGTTATTTTGGGTTTGCAGAGCAAAGAGATAGATGCATAGAGCAGCATATTGTAATCGTGCATAGACTTTACATTGCAAACATGCAACACTAAAACTGCAAAGTGTAAATGCGTGAGTGCATGCAGCCATGCCACTATCTCTATATTCATATAAGCACACTTCATAGACTCTTGCATAAATAAAAGCATGTGTGTGTGTGTGTGTGTGCGCTTACCACTTCTAGTTGTTGCTTTTTGTGTAGAATATTATGGCAGTTTAATATATAGTTACTGTCATATGTTTGATTGTATGATGAAAAAAAAAAAAATATGTATATGCATACATACAGGGTGCTTAAAGATCATAACCCAGAACTGTCATGCATGCATTATAAATCACACCTATTTTCGTTTTAGTTGTAAGTGCTGAGTTTAACTCAAATTGCATACATCGCGTACGTAAACTGTTAGAATATAAAAATAGGTACACACATATTTACATATATAGTAGACATGTACTTAGCATAGTGTAATTGGCTATGTTGTACATTCTAAAGATTATTATACATTTTATGGTATTATGTATAAGATTCGTTACTAATAACCGAAAAGGGTTTAAGATTTTTGTTTTCTTCTTTTTACTCGAAAGTATCTAATTTCATGTAATACCTTTATTTTGACATGTATGTCAGTGTGACGGACTTAGGAGAGTTTATTTACCATGCTCGTTCGCTTAACACGAACCAAAGTTTTACTGATATGTGTATTCTTCTTTTCTTTACTATTTCATTTGTAAGCACCCGACAATCTTCTTAGCCGGTTTATAACGTTTCTTATACATATTTATTGTTGTTGTATTGTGTTACTACTCTTCTTCTAGATATACGTTTTCATATATGTAGGTAGGTAGATATACGCGCGTTCACGTTTATCCATACATATGCACACATATTTCATCCACCTTCAACCATATCTAAGTATATGACATAAATTGGTATTCTAAGCACAACTTATTTTCTAATACATGCACAATCAAGCACACATACACAGTACGGATTTACGTACCATGACGTTACTGTTTTGGATAATGCGATCACAGTCCGTGATGATAATAGTCTTGATATTATGTAGTTAGAGATTTGACATTTGTGAAATGGCGGTTTTTTGCTATTTCAATAGATAGATGGCGATAATTGAAAACAACGTCCATACGAAAGCCCCATGACGAGAATTTCATATATTTATCAGTTCAAGCTTAGTTCTTGAAATCGCAAAAGTTTCTCGTCATTAAAGAGGACATCAGCGTCAAGTGTTCAAAGTTATTTTTCTACAGAAATTTGGAATCGTCTCGATTAACATTTATATGACATTTTAAATCGATATCATTATTCGCATTCCACATTAAAGATGAAAATTTTTGATAATTTCCCTTACTTTTAAATTTATTCACGTTTTTAGTAGTTCTTGCAATTTTCAGTCAGTTGATGGTTTTCATTAAATAATCTTTGCCTGCAATAAAAGTTACAATAACAGGATATGTGCGTATATAGACATGCGGACGGACAGCGCAGAATGATGATGTATTTGCTTTGCTTTTCTGTTTGCGCCATTTTGATATAGTTAGGTAGGACACAACGTCTTAATAAGCATAACGTTTTGAGACATTTTAACCAGAATCGACTTCTCGCGCGGAACCATTTACAATTATTACCGACTTTATATGTCTATAATTGAAGTTTAACCAGATCAATAAGGAGTTCGAAGAAGAGCTTAAAGAAATCGAAAAATTAGGAAGAAAAAAATGGTCCATAACTCCCACAACTACCATTTTTATTATATTTAGTTTATTTTATAAATTTTAATTCTTTTGCTAGATATTAGAAATGAAATTTTACCAAAACTTAATGATCGCAAAATATCCTCTCATATATGAAATGGATTTTCAACCCTGATAAACTCCTTGTGGCAAGGGTAAGATAAGAATTAAAACAAATATGTGCCTAAAGATACAACCAAAGTATATTAATACAGCTGCATCCGATTTTAGACCATTTTGCAATTTAATGGAGCGCCCTGTCTAAATTAGAAGATCCTTAGATCGAAATGAAAAAACTTTTTAAAATTATTTTGTGTAAATGCTCGCATGGTATATGTATATTGAGAAACCGAAAACACAAAAAAAAAAACTTAGCTTAGAAAACGAAAACGAGAAAAGTAACCAGCTCCGATTTTGCGCTGCCCGTACGAATGAATTTGAAATAAGTATTTTTGAACAACATGGACTATGGAATATATAATATGTAACATGCCTTATTATCTATCTAGTGGCAGCTGATAAATCAAACAAAGTAAAAATGCCACGTTGCGAGGATTTCAATCAAAATATGTTTCTATAGCTCTCTACTCCATTCTTGTACTAACGGCTTACATTGAGCATGGCAACGGTCATGATATAGTTCGGTGTGCATTGGGCCAAAGGTGCTGGAAAATTGTGGTTTATGGATGGCATTGTAAACAAGGAGTGTTTATTTATGGGCTTTGAAGGAAAATTTGAACGAAAGAGCGGGTAAACTTGGTGTTTTGGGAAACATTTAAATTCTACCAAGATAACGACCTCAAGCATAAGTCTCGCTTAATTTAAGAATGCTTCTTATGTAATTGCCCATCTTCTACAAATCACCAAGCGTGAATCCCATCAAAATATGTGGCATGAATTGGATCGCCATGTGCGAAAACACCCAATCCCTTCCGTCCAAGACCTGAAACATACACAGTAAGAAGAATGCAATGATATTCCTGTTTCCTACACAAGAAAAATGACACAGAATATGTCAAAATATTTAAATGACTTTATTAAGCAGAAAGGATACCCCACCAAATATTAGTTTTTAATAATATGATGTTTTTCGTCTTCGTATCCTTCCTGCAACTTTTTCAGAAAACCTATTATTTTTTTTTGTTAGTTTAAATGGTCTTTTAAATAATCAAACATTACATAAACAGCCACATTGTGGGCAGGGTAAAATTACAAACTCGTAATTGCAATGGACGTGAAATTTTAACTGCGTCCTTCTCAAAGCACGCAGCATAAGTCAAACAATTTTTCAAAAAAAAGACACAAGGAAGTCAACAACAGGGTGAAATTCTTCGATTATTAATCATATCATCGAAGATAGTTTAATACGCGTATCAATCTTCACATTTATATATTTTTTATTGATGTTTTTTTTGTTTTTTTTTTTTTGATGTATCATATTTTATTTATTTAATGTTTTTTCTTTTTTTTTTTTGTAAGTATCGAAATGTCTGATAAAAATTATTTTTATTTATGATTTATTTGTCCTGATTATTGTATACATTATTCAATTGTTTACTAATATGTAGATAACTATTGTGCGTGTGTATGCATGAATGTTCGTGTGTCTTCAGTATTTAATAACGTAAAGATATACAATTATATATGTTGTATGTATGTATGTATATATATGTATATGCATACAAGCAATAATTTGAGCAATACGACAACACAACTAATGTAATGTGCATACACATACTAATGCATACAGAATATCGAGCTCAATACTCTCAATTCGTTTGCTCTGGTATGTGAAGGTCACAACAGTTGTTTTGTTAATGACAATGTGCAAATGCCTACAGTTGCATACAAGCCAAACATAAATGCATATTAACGTACGTACCTATGTACGTGCATACGTACTTATGAACGTTATACATAATGCAAACAATTGCATAAAGTACAACAGACTGTTTATTTAAAGTTTAAAAAGAGAAAAAAAAAAAAAAAAATACGCAATTGAATTACGATTAGAGTGCTTATCAAAACGTAGCCAGGCATAGGCAGCCAAAAGGGATCATATATGATAGCATTACTTCATTTGTTTTTGTTTCTTTCTTTCGTTTTGGTGTCAAATTATCAATTTTCGGCTTGAAAAAATTTAATGGCTTTTCTTTACGTACTTGCATATGCATACTTAATGATTCAAATTTCTAATGACGCATGCATAAAATCTGTCTTACTTTGTTTATGTTCATTAAAATCTTTTTTTTTTTATTATTTATTTTCTCTTTTATTGTCTTTTCTTTACTGTAAGAATGTCTACATATTAACTTTTCCTCCTACATAAAATTTTCCTTAGAATCTCACTCAAATTTCAAGACTGGCCGTGATTATGTATCATATGTGATAAAAATGCAATGTCCATATTTAAGTAAGCTATAGATGTTCTACGGTTCCATATGCAATATGAATTAGGGCTCATTCTTGGTGCAATAGAAATAAAGGCTCATTCTTGTGTAAATAGAAATAAAGGGCTAGATGGGTGTGTACTAATGACGTCATTCGGTTTGTGTCACTCAGATGATTCGGAAAGCAAATATATTGTAGATCTACATTATACTGGTAAGATTTTGTTCTTTCGATCCTTTGATCTGTTTGAAAATTTCCCAAACTCACTAATATTTGAAAAGGAAAGTGTAACTAGAAGACTTCTTTTACTTGTAGTGAATCAATTTAGCCTTATCTGTCTGTCTAAGTGTTCCAATTCAAGTTTTCTAAGTCTAACGCTTGGTGATGAATAGGAGGTTGCAGATTTTTTTTTACGCACACAGTTATAGACGCATTACGCCTCTTTTTGCAGTGTCCAATTTAATAGCTCACTTTTTGTGCAAGAGTTGAGCTTTTAAAAAACAGAAAGATAAGCGATCGAAGTAACGGATACACTTATGTCTTGCGAATACCAAAAATTTTCCTTAAAAATTTTTAAGCAAAATGTAAGTCTATGTAATATACCATCAATCTTACGGTAGCAGGTAACCCTAATGATCTTGTTAATCTACCGGCAGTCATCATCTTTGGAAACGAGAAAAAGAAAATTAAAATATATTTGTTTGTTTTTATAAAACTTGAAATGAAATGAAATGAAATGAAATGAATGTAACGGTTCTTTGCTTAAGCGCTTTCATTATAAAACGACTGTTGTAATAAAATTGAGCCTAAGCTCGTTAAAAAGTACCGGTTTGACTTTAAAAAAGCAAAATTTGATAAAAACTTTCATCTGTAGCAATAAAGTTATATAAGAAAAGATTTAAGCAATAATAGTCCAAATATAATCAACAGTGGCTTCAATGGCTAAATGGCATTAATTTTCAAAGCATCGAATATTGAATTTCGTTTATTTAACTAATCAAATCCAGATGCCATGAGTATTTAACTTTTATAATTTACCTCTTGTTCCAATGAAATATATATTCTAATAAGACTTGACGATATACACATATATATTTAATATATTAAATTCAAGTTTTTCTTAACTAAATATGAGTATATGTGTAGATAGATATATGCGGGAAAGTACAGTCATACACTTTCAGGATTTTTGGGCAGAATAAAGTTTAAATTACAGTTTGAAAGTAATGCTTGACCATTAAAATGAACGCCTACGCGAAGAAGGCAGAGGATTAACATTATCTTTCTTTTGCATCATTAATGATCTCCACTTAAGTTAGATAGATACTAATTATGTTTCTATGTCTGAAAGACATCCACGCTTCTTAAATATTATGTAAATGGATACTCTGCCTGCATATACACGCATATATGCATATGTATAATTTTCATATTAATTATTTTGAAGTAGGAGTTAAATATTATCATAAAAATATTTCGAAAAAAAAAAAAAAACTAACGAAACTACACTCGTCTTATAGCGAATCATAGACACCTAACAATTATCTCGGAAAGTAAATATCAGTATTTCTTAACTTGAATGGAACGAGTTTAAGTAGAACTTTTTAACGAATATGACGAAACTTTGTAATAAATGTAAAGGAAACCGCCTTCTCATGTTTATTTTTCCTTGCGTTCACTTTAGAACGGAAGTGAAGTGATCTTTTTTTTTATCACTAATTGAAAAATCTCTGTCCTCTCGATGTCAAGTACTTCTGTAAACTCGAATTTCGATCAACTTTTAATCTAACTTCGTTTCTTGCATATATTCGGTTTTCTTAATGTTACAAACAGTATAAGAAAACGGGAGCAACTTATCATCTGTATCGTGGATACCATTTTGAAGATCATTCAACTATTGTTGAAATATGTTTGTCCAGTTTGTCATGGCTTAAGAAAACTTTCTAGTCAATAGTGAGTGATAGTGGCGTCAAATGTTTAGTTGAAAAGTAACCCATAATGAAGGCAACCTAACCAGATATACCGCACAGTTCAGTGACTTATTTAAAAATCAAATCCACAAAAAAAAAACAAAAACAATAAATGAATTTAAAATACTTTCATAGACAATGTATTTCCGTTCGGGAGACATGCGATAAACGTCTCAAAAAGAATGTTGTTGATGAATTTCAAAAATAACGCGTAGGAAGTGTCAAAATAGAGAAAATTTTTTTATTAAAAACAGAATACTTTTCTAATCGTTTTTTCTGTTTTTCACATACATACATACATACATACGTAGTCACAAAGAAACCTTAGGAATGCAGATATATCCTGTTATTATTATATTTGTTCATGTGCTCATGTGTTTATCACGGGGGTATATTAAAGTTTGTGAAAGACTTGCAATGAATAGAAATGCACTTTTAATATTTCATTACCCGAATAGTGTGCCATTGACTAGACAATCCGAAGGGATTCTTTGACTTTTTTCTCTTCTCTAAGGAAAACTTTTGCTCCGTCTGTCTGTACTCTGCAAAAATCTAAAGATCAGATATCTGCTATCAATTGTATAGTGAGTGCTCTTGTTTCCGCGACTCTGCTGGTAGAGTGTAGAGTATATTTGTATTGCAGCTGCAGCAGCTTACATATAAAAGCATACTTTCTCTGGGAATTGGGCTGCTATGTACGTTATGTTATTTGTTGTTTTTCGAATAAAATGTCTACGCCTTCATCTTTTTTATTGCTGTCATCTATTTTCGATGAGCAATATTTTGTTCAGTTGTGAATCGTATTAGAAAATTATAAAAATAATAAGTGCTAGATATGTCAGTGTAAGGAAAGACTATAATTTCTTTTCTTTTTCTTTACGCTTTTTTTTTCTCCTTTTTTTTTTTGTCACTGTCCCATTCATAGCACTCAAGAGATAAGATTAATGTTTCAACTACGAATAGTTAAATTATAGTACAGCGTTAGTAGTTTAAGAGGAATCTTGAACACCTAACATTTATCAAATGGTTTAAGGCATGTTTGAAATTAGGAGAAGTACTGCCTTATGACGACACAATAGCTTTGGACGCATTTTAAGTGCGCTTAGCAACATCATAGCGGCATTTATTATGCGTGGAAACAGATGTTTTGTGTGCATAGAATAACTCCATGCTTTATGCGACTTAAGAACTTAGAGCTTGTCAGAGCTTCTTTGAAGCTACCTTTCATTTCAAATATTATTTGCAGTAATAAATAGATATAGAATATATCAAATTTTCGATGTCGCTTAAGGTGCTAGCTTTTTAACTGACTGTACCACTCGCTCCTCTTCAACGAGGCAGGAATATGTTGACATTCCGCACTTTAAGGTTTTTGCTCTGACATATGTGACATCGACAAAGCCATTTTAAGGATTCTGTATTAATCAACTGAAAGGTTTTAAGTGTATGTTGGACTCGTTGGGTGGTAACAGTAATCGCAAAATGCCACTTATTGTAGATAATCTAATATAAGTCTGTGTAAGAAGAAGTTCAACATATTGATTAAATAGAAAATATTTTTGATATCACTACGAAACAAGTTTACACTTTTGTAGCACTTGAAAATCCTATAAAGCATACGCAGTCTCGATATCGACAATGTCGGCTGAGTTGTCTTAGCCGCCCGCATTCGTCTATTGTTGGAAGTGTCTAAGATATATGCATAGTTTGCCTTCTATCAATTTCAAAATACTTGGAGGACGGCTTGAAGCAAGCAGAGAATGATAAAACAACAATAAATCAAAATATATTCAGGCCATAACGAGCAGTCTTCAGCTTTCTGATCTTTTGTATTTGCACACAAAAAAATCGAGTCTTCACTTTTGAATTGGACTTTGAAGTTCCTAAAGACTGCTCTCTGCTCGTAAAGTAAATTTCAAGCGTTAATAAGAGACAAGCGGGCGTGTTACTAAATTGTGGATTTTATACTAATCTCTGAATCAATCTTCAATTGCTCAGCTGTAATGGATGATATCTAATGTTATTGTTTAGTTTCGTTCAAATACTTGAATTCGTTATCTAAAAAACAAAAAATTAATGCCGAACTAATGATTTATTAAAAACAGAAGAAGACTTAAGACTTTTTAGAGCGTATTTTAATCCTCTAGCAAAATAAAGGTCCGGGCAAATGGACAGCGAGCAATTGTTAAATGAAATGAATAAAGTTTAAAATACAGGGAGAAAGTATGCAACGAACAATTGCAAATACTTAATATAACATTCTTTGCTGTAGTAGTGAGTCTTAATATATTGCTTTTGTGATTACGTTTGAAAATATTTTTATAGTTTCGTTGATTGATAAAGCAAATTAACGGTTAAAAATCGAAACGAATTGTACATAAATTTATGTGATATACACATTTCGACATCGTTAAGAAAATTATCCAAAATTTATGTGCTGTATGTCTACACAAAAAAAAAAAAAAAAAAAAAAAAAAAAAAAAAAAATTTT
>CCAG010001407.1:0-31553 GCA_001077435.1 Glossina morsitans morsitans
CATATACTTAGTTAGAAGGCGCGGTAATGCGAATTTTAGTGTAGTTCAATGTTTTTATTTATTTATTTATTTATTTATTTTTTGTTTTAATGTTAATTTTTCTTTAAAAAGCACTTATTATAAATCAATATTAAGTTATTGCAAACAACTATAGAAAATTATTATATTTTTTGTATGAAAAAAAAAAAAAAAAAAATAGCTTGCATTACGAATAAGTTTCTATTGTCCGCTACGGTTATATATCAAGTGTGCTTTGAAATACTTAATCAGCATGCACGGAACGTATTCATGGCGCAAAAATTTATTACAATTGTTTTGACTTTGGAATTTAAACCACAAAAAAAAAAAAAAAGAAAAAAAAAAAAATTAAAAATTAAATAGAAATTAGATATTAAACATACGTAGGTATCGATACAATAGTGGCGGCTATGAAGACATCAAAAACTGTTAAACATTTTTATAATTTAAGGAAAAGAAAAAAACAAAACAAAGAAGAATTTAAGTTTAACAAAGCAATTAAAAAGTTATGAATAATTAATTGCAGAGATTATGTTTTCGATGGTAATCGAGTACAGTTAGGCACAAAAATGTGTCATTTTCAAGCAAGAAATGAGGAAAATTTGTCGTTTAAATGAGATAAACACAGTAAATAGTTAAGAATAGAGATAATAGGAGGAAAGCGTGCAGAATTATTTTCCAACCCAATGCTATCTTGAATCTTGAATGAACGATGTGTGTACCTTAGTATTCTCAGTGGCGATAAAACCTTTAGGTGAAATGACTTTTTCAATTTGTAAATTTCCGATGAAACTTTCGTGCAAATATTTCGATGTTTCTTTTGTTCAAATTTCTTTAATTTTTCATATCAACTATGAAATTGAAATTATTGATACAAGAGGCAAGATTCAGTCCTCTATGACAATTTAAGCCGCTGCGAAGTTGTGAAGGTGTCAGCAATAGACACAAAACTATGTTCAAAAAAAAAAAAGAAACTGGGTTATGGGTGCTTCGATTTTCAAATGTTTTTCTCTTTTTTTATGTTGATACACATATATATCCCCAACATATGTTGACATTATCAGCCATTTTGCATCTTTAGTTTGTTTTTGACAGATATAAAGGTTAGACGTGTTCCCTTGTACTTGGAGATTTTTTGCTATCGAAAAAAAACGGATCAAAGAATCTCTACTAAATTTTGTGTGAAGAATGAAATGAAGTGAAGAAAGAATGAAGAAAATTTCGACTAAGGCTTTTGGCGAGTCTACTTTAAACAACAAAAAAAAAAAAGAAGTTTCTTGGTGGTACAAGCTCTTTACAGAATGATATTCGCCTGTTGATGGCAATGCCTGCCCTGCACGTCCCAACACGTCAACGATCGATGAAAACGTTGAAACAGTAAAGGACATGGTTGTCAAAAATCGCCGAAGGAGGAGTTGGTGGGAATATCGGCATATAGGTTGGCCGATGCCGTGCAATTTTTTCGAATGCTTTGAACATGAAATGTCACGTCATTGCTTGCCCATATTTTTTTTTTATGAAAAACAACATCGTATTTATTGAACATGGCGCCTTGCGAGCTGTTCCTAAAATTGAAAAGATCCATGAAAGGCAGCAGTTATGTCAGGATTAAGGAACTAACGACCGCATCGCTTGAAGAGCTAAAGGCCATACGAAAAAGCGCATCTCATATGTCCTTCGAGGATTGGGAAACGCCCTGGCACAAGTGAATTATATCTAAGGGATCTCATGTTGAAGAACACACTTTTTTTGAACACACTTCATATCTATATATATCTATATATATATATATATATATATATGTATTTACGTGTAAATATACATATTTACGTATTTTAGAGTTTATTCGATATATGCCTTCTTTAGCATATACATATATATATATATATATAACAAGTGAAAAGAGAACATCAGCATATCTCCGTCTATTAATGGAGGCTATAAAAATCGATAAACCTTAAACGGTAATATGAAAAAAAAAAAAAAAAAAAAAAAAAGAACGTAATGAAACCTTATAAATGAGTTAAACTGACCTGTCACAAGCAATAAAAATTTACTTAAAGTCGCTCTATACAGAACTAGGAGTAAAATTACGAATGAAAAAAAAAAGAAAAAAATAAAAATAAAAAAAAAACCGCGAACAATAACAGCGACCATAACAATAACGATAATAACATTCATTTCGAATAGCAATTGAAATGAATGACAGCTGAACTCCGTGGGGGCGGTATTGCGGAAAAATAAAAAATATAAAGACTATTAAATTAAAATCGAATATATATTTTTATTTAATAATAAAACGAAAACCTTTAATAATCGAATTGGCTTTAATGTCATAAAAATTATAACAAATTGCAATATAATGCGTTTTTTCGCTGCAGGCCCATGCAATTCATAACAATTACATTTTCAACTGATGTATAATTTAAAAAAAAAGTTTCTACAAATTCTTATCAATTATTAACACAACAAAATAATTCGCGGTATATTGACGTCAGGCGTACATTTTTTTCCCTTAAAAACAAAAAAACTCATTCATGTCGACTCTCACGTCTGCCTTAACCGAAAAAAAAACTATTTTTCTAATTGAATTGTAAATTTTTTTACGTAAAAAAAAAAAAACACGGTTTACATAAGAAAAGTAGTTTTGTTATTTTAATTTTAAAAACACACAGAACACATAATTGAAATTTTTATTCAGATATTCATCGCAGTTAATTATGTTAATTTTATCACTCTATGCACGGAAAGCTTGAGGGCATATTTGGCAAATTTTGTAAAGTATTGAGCATTATCGACGTTAACTTTTTAACCATTGTCGCGTTGGGAAGGGGGAAGGTGGGAAAGGACAAGGAAACTCCTCGCATACATTTGAAGATGATTGGAAAAACTATCAAGCTTGGCGAGGAATGCTATCTCTACAGAGAAGATGGCAACAGAGAGAGACTTAAATGCCCTAAGAAACAGACCACCAATTACTTTGTGGTCCCAGTACTTGCAATATTCACTTGGAATATTCACTGACTGACGAAGTGTGGGGATGAATGACGATTATGTCATCTCTCCATTGTAATACCCAGAAGTTCGAAGCAAATATTAAAGACCACAAGAAGCATAACTGTTCTCCGGCAAATCTATTGAATGATTCGGAAAAAAATATCGTTTTTTTTTGGCTAAAGCAAAAGCCGATTTCTTTGTGTAGCAAAAAAAATATTTTATCAAGAATTCAGTAGAAATCTATAGACTTGAACTCTCGGTGACTTGACTAGTTGTCATTCGACATTTTGCTTCAATTAATGCCTTTAGTTTGTCTTTGTCAGCTTGTACTGGCCTTTGAAATGCAAAAGCACCGAAATGAAATTTTGCAAAGCGGTCTTGGCACTGACGCTCTGTTCATTCATCCCTTACATACGCATCTAATTTTTTTCTTGCTTGAACACCATATTTGCCTTTTCGCTAGTAATAGCGAGGTTTGGGTTTAGGCACGAAAACAAAGACTTTCGCGCAAAATCAAGCTAAATTTTTTCAATACAAGTCTTACGATATCAGCTATCAAATATATGAAGACCGTGCCCCTTTATTGTGAACTTGCTTGTTGAAAAATGCAATTAAACCCGAACAAACTAATCCTTTACGAACCTGCGCTTAGAACCAATTGTTAGAATGTTTAACGTGGAAAACATTTTATTGGAAGACAGAAACCTACTTTGTAAACTAATTCTCAAAGGTGAATAGAAAAGTGTTGCTTAAACCACTACCAGCACAATTGAAGATAGAGAAAGTACAATACGTGCCACTCTGTGTGCATTAAGATGCTAATTACATCCAAGTAGAAGCCGCGATGAATCCTTTCACAGATATCTTTGATAGACTTTATTAAATTGAAAAGTGAGAACATCGGAGTCTTTGTCCATCTATTTCGTAATGCTTACAAGCGCATCAATCGAAAACCGATATTCTTAACGGAATATTACGATTTCTTAATGGATTATTATTATTATTGTAATTTATCTAAGCCAGCGGAGTAAACTCTAGGACATGACTCTAGGCATGAGCACCTGCTTTTTTTAGGATGACAATTAAACGGTTAATACCGAAAAATAAAAGTGAATAAAAAGGAATATATTTTGCATATTTGCGTCAATAATTTCGACAAAAATCTCTACCGGAATAGAAAAAATGGTCTCAATAGGCTGAGCGCTACATTGGAAATTGATAAAAGAGAATAAGCAATTTTTAGATATTTTTGCATGATTTAATACATGATTCGTCAATAGTTAAGGAATTAAAAAAAGACAAAAAAAAACACCGAATTCCGCAGAAAGAGAACAAATCCTGTATAAGATCATATCTATCTCCAGCTATTCACATTGCCCACACCTTTCAAGTAATTATCAGCCTCTTTCTCCCTTTGCTTTTAAACACAGTGCACAGACTATCTTTCGAATTTTTTCTTGTTTTTCTATGTAAAAAGCATTTGAACCTTAATGCGCAAAAAAAGTAATTTAAACCAGCAAACTTCGAATGCAAGCTTCGCTATTGCGGGTTAAAACCCGTCATTGGATATTAACATGAAAAGAAATTGTTTTACTATTTCTTATGGTTTTTGTATATCAGTCGAGATGCAAAGCAATTATTTCGTATCAGCAGAAATGGATATTAACAGTTTTGACTTGTTTTAAAAACTCGTTAAATATGCTGTGTAGTGCAAAACAAATTTCTTCCTAAAACTGTTTGATTTCACTGTCGACATGTCTAGCTGATATAAGACAATTCCATAAGTTTTCGTTTGGGATTTTGAAAAAAAGATTCATTTTCATGCGTAGCTTATCGTTCATGCAGACGAAATGAAAAAATGAGAAAATTTCCAGCTAATGATGTCTTTGATTAATTTCAATACCTTTGAGCCCAAAAATTGCCTATAATTGGTTTTAAAGGAATTCATTAAACTACAGACTACATAACACTAAAACTTTTGAGAAAATGCTCGGTTTTTTCTCATAGTGTGTGTGAAAGAGTGACATAGTTTTTACGCAGTTTCCCGAAGTATGCAGCATATAACGCTTGTCCTGGTCACTAGAAGTCTGCTAAAGTTTATAAAATTATATTTTTCTTATTCGAGTTTTTGTTTTTTTATATGACCTCCCCTGGATCAGAGGGTGTCTCCTATTCGTGCAACACGGTGGCTGTGAGAAAAACGCGAAGAAAGGCAAAGAGACAGGAGGTATGTGCTCGATCAGCCTTTACCGGCTGAGCACTCTCACTCTAGCTACGACTAAAAAAAGCTTTGCCGCACTTGAGATTTGAATATGTTTTCAATTGCATCGAAGTGGCCCTGTCCGTCCACCATCAGTTCGAAAAAACGGCTGCAAAAGCAAAAAATGAAGGATCGAGTAAAAGCATATGTGCACTCAGTTTAGGGCAGCAATTGACGTAATCCGCAACCAATGCAGACTCACGTTGATAAAACAAATGCGAAAAGACTAACAGAAGAAAAATAGCGTGGCACTAAACTAAACGATTTATTTTTGACACGTTCCACGCCACGTGCACTGTTTTCGAATACACCAAATGCAAAATTATAGGTTTTCAATAAAACATCTATATACTTGTTTTTTTCTTTCTTTGTTCATGAGAGGAAATGTACATTTTTTTTGTAGAGTTACAGAACACGCTATAGGACTAAAAAAAATGTCTTTACATTATTTATTTATTATTATGAAATATTCTTTGGCAACTAATAGTTATGTGGCATGTGCCGTTATCGGTGCACATCTCCAACCGTAATTGTCGCCAACATTACAGCGGACAACGCAGTATACAAATGACTTTTAATCTGTGCCAAAAAGGGTACACGTACGCCTTTATATTATCATTTAAAAATTGAGCGTTTCTCTTGTCTTGTCTCTGGCTACTATTACAGATGTGTGTAAAAATTTCTTTTTTATTTATAGTTTTCTACAAATCTTATGATAAATCTCATTATCATGCATTTATTGCAGAAAAAAAAAAAAAAAAAAAATTAAAATTACTTTGCGTTTTGTGCGATGCCTTACTTCATTTGCAAAATCGATGAAGTTTCTAAAGATTATATTTCCAGCTAATGGCACTTTATAGCCTCTTGTCAAATTGTGAGACAAGAACAGCAGCACCAGCGAGCACCCTAAAACGTTTGCGTTGCTGCGACGAGAACACAAATTAATGTCGAAAGATTTCACTGAATTTTGTATTTCATAAACAAAATTCTCGAAATTCACAAAAATGTTTTTGAATTGTTTTATAAAATGTTACAAAGAAAAACAAAGTGAAATAAAAAAAAAAACCAAAAAATACGTGATGTGAAATTAATTTTAACACTCCATAAAATTAATTTCAAAGAATTTTAATATTCCACACATTCCACAGCAGCACAATAAAACATCAACAACAACAACAACAACAACAACAACAACAACAACAATACAAACAGAAACAGAAACAGAAACACATACGGACATACATATAAGTACAAGATACACTTGTGTAAATGTATTTAATACTTTATTCAAAAACAAGAAAACAAAAAACAACAACAAAATTTCCTGATAAATCTTTTTTTATCTCATCAAACTAATCATTAACGATAACACAGTTGATGTTCCTTTTGTTAATTTAGATACTTAAGGAATGCAGAAATCCACTTGAAAGGCCATAACAGCTTCACTTCACTTTACATTCGCAATGCAAGAAAAAAATGTTAAGTGTATTTTGAAAAGACTTAAAGACTTTAGGCAGTATTAAGGGACTAGACTAATAGTTTTTTCTTACTTTCTTTCTTATGCGATCTAATAAATTGTGGATGCAAATAGACAAGAACAACAATTTGAAATTTAACTATCTATCCTCTTACAAAGTAGATGATAAACGCAATTTATTTACGTTAATAATGCAAAGAATTTTTATGAGATCAAAATAAATTTGAATTGTTAATCTTATCGCAAGATATCTGATATATTGTAGAAACCAGAACGGAGATCTAACGAATAGCAGACAAAAGTTGTCGCCAAGAGTTATTTTTTTATTTTTTTTTAAGTTTTTATTTTTTTAGCTTTCTTTTAAACGAGTTTTTTGTTTAGAAAACAGATAAATCTCTAGAAAAGAGCACATATAAAATATAGATATTAAGTAATGTCAACAACCGGAACTGACTCTGCGAGAGCTAGCTAAGGCATACCACAGTCCACTTTTGAAATTTCTTTTCATTTTTTTTTTTTTTCTATATTTTATTCTTAATTATTTATTGGAAGCTTTTTCTTCTTACTTCTTCTGTTTTAGTTACACAAAACCGCAGTCTTTTGAGGATTGTGTAGGTGATGAATTGCCGGTAGGTTGGGAGGAAGCCTATGATCCCAACATAGGTCGTTATTATATTAATCATATTGCTCAGACAACGCAATTGGAAGATCCCCGCCAGGAATGGAAAAGTGTACAGGAGCAAATGTTGCGTGATTATCTGTCCGCTGCCCAAGATCAATTGGAAAACAAACGTGAAATGTACGATGTTAAACAGCAAAGGCTGTTGATAGCCCAAGAAGAATACAATCATCTTAATAAATTAGCAGCAAGTCGAAGTAGTTGTAAGTAAATTTAGTCAGTCCACTTGTTGTTGAAATTAATAATTTTTTAATTTTCTAGTATGTTCTTCCTCGTCATCGTTGAGTCGCCATGATCCTGAACTGCTCAGAGCTGATCTAATGTTGGCCAAGGAACGCGTACGTCAATTGAAACAAGAATTGAATCATATAACCAACGATATTTCTTATACTGAACGTGGCATGAATACTTTATACTCAGTAGGCGAGAAGATAAACGCTCGTCAAAATGGTTGTTATGATATTACAGAAGTGCAAGCCATACGGGAGGAAATGCTTAAAGTTCACAAATCCCTAGTGTCGGGAGAAAAAGTCCGCGAAGAGTTGATGCGTAGCCTAGTGCAGATCAAAAATGAACTTAGTCGTCAACAGATAAATGAAGAAAATGCCGATCTAATGAATGCATCGTCGCCATTCGATCGTGTCTGTGTGGCTTCGCAAACAGATCTTTGCGGTCCCGGTGATAATCTAAACAGCGGTGCTCGCTTTGCCGAAATGGCAAAAACCAAACTCCAATACGCTGAATGGCGCAAACATATAAAACGTCTGCAACAACAATTAGCTGATCATGTCGATCGCATAGAACCCGGTCAATTGGAATCAGATAAGGATCGCATTCTCTTAATTCAAGAGAAAGAAAAACTTTTAAATGAATTGAATAGCATTTCGCTTAAGTCTCGCACTTCCGAAGAAATTCAAGTCATTCAAGAGACGCGAAGAAAATTGGAGGAAGATTTGAACGAGGCGTATGAAGCCACTAATCAACAAATTAACAATCGCTTGCGTTTCCATGAGGAGAAACAATTGCTTTTGGGTAAATTGCAAGAGGCTCTTAAGTCAACTAAAATGTTGGAAGAGAGATTGAAATCATTTTCTTCAGAAAGCACTTTCTCCATTAGTAGTGGCTCCAGCATGGGCTCTCTTTCTACGGCGAGCAGCAAAAGTGCCCTGAGTTTTACAGATATATATATAGATCCCTTCGCAATAGATCCGCAAATCGATGTCATTGATTTGCACCGTCGATCACAACGTCTATTCCAACCGCACCAAGCCCAACCATTGGCACAGCAAACTTCCTCTGATCAAGTAATGAGTCATCCGCAACTTCAACAACAACAGTCCTCGGAAATTTCACTGTCGCCGCGCAGTAGTCTTTCTATGGAAACTCCACCCGCCTCGCCAATGAAATACAATCCCGTCACAGAGCAAACACAGCTTAATGTGTCTCAGCAGCAATTGTTAAAAGAAGAGCCCACGTACGCTAATGCTGGCGCTGTACTACAGTCTTTCTATCAGTCTGCTCATTTAACGCCTGCCAATAGAACACATCCCTACGATTTAGATTCTACGGTTTTGGATTGCATGATGCTAGAAGCTAAGCTGCAGAAACTTAATATGTCATCGCCTCGTAATATAGGGCCATTATCGCCGATATCAGAGAAGCCTTCACTGCTGGATTTACCGCAGGAGATATTAAGTCGTTCATCTTCCACGTCAAATACGCGTTCAGTATCAGCGGCCGTAAGCAATGAGTCGGTGGCTGGTGACTCGGGGGTCTTTGAAGCTTCACGGGCACATTTACCTCGCAAAGAATTGGCGCAAGTGCAAATTGGTTTAAAATATTTAAAAAAAGAAGGTGTCTTAGTAGTATCACTAGAACGAGCGAACAATCTCCTAGCGCTTTTATCTTCATCAGTGGAAAATTCACAAGTGTAAGGCGAGAGATTTTCCAAAAAATTGACCCCGGATTTGACCAAATTTTTTGTTTCTTCTTATTATTATAGATACCTACGAGCTGCCTTGTTACCGAATTCGTTAACGTCAATACGTACAAAAGCCATGCCCGATTTTCAGAAACCAGTATTTAACGATACATTTGCTGTCCCTATAACTTTGAGTAAATTGTTAACGAAAAGTTTGCATGTAACAGTTATCAGCATGACCGGTCAGAAGGAGGAAATTATAGTAATATTCAAAAAAAAAAAACTATTTAAAATTAGAATTAATTATGAATTGTTAATACATTCTAGGGCACTATACAAATAAGTATGGCGGAATTCAATCCAGATGATTCTACCCTGAAATGGTATAATGTATTGAGCTCCAAATTTATGCCGACGTTCGAACCATTAGATATGCCTTCGACAAGCGCAACAGCTGTAGCGCCGGGATCGGTGCCGGCTGTTCACTGTACTTCGACAGGTAATACGACAGCTCCTTCGCCAGCTCATCATCCCGCGAATGCAAACAACAAAGAAGAATCGTCCGATGAATCTACGATAACATCATCGCAAACTTCCACGTTGACCCGCAACCAAGCGCCACCTTTTGAAATGCAAGCTCAGATTGCTGAAGATGTGCGTGAAAACTTGGAAATTAATGATGACGAAGAAGAAGAAGACGATGGCGAAGAAGAAGACGACGATGAAGAAGAAGAGGACGAAGAGGAACTGGAAGGAGCTGTGGGAATGTCAAATGGTAAGTAAAAAGATTCTATCAATTCATCAAGTGATGAAACTGAACGATCAATCTGTCTTTTGTTAAAACACAGATTACACCAAAAAAATATTAGACGCCTACATGTACGTAGACAAGGAAACAAATACAGAATGTGCATTTCCACCAGAAAAATCAAGATCCCAACAGGGACAGCAAGTCAATGATGATCGACCGGTAAAAAGATCCCAAACATTTACACCATCAGCAGCGGTAGGTAAAAGTCGCTACATTTGTCGTCTAAATCGCAGCGATTCCGATTCGGCCATGCATTTCGGTGTTACACCTCATCCCTTTCATCGCGGTGCTGCCGAGAGGCGATCCTTACGTTTCCACACCAAAGCACCAAAGCCTACTACAAGTAATTTTTATTATAAAATAGATTAAGTAAAAGCGAAATAAATTCACGGGAGCATCACCACTTTTTTTGCAGAACTTCATCATACTCACATACCACGCACTAGCTTAGATTTAGAGTTGGATTTGCAAGCTCAGCACAGCAAATTAGATTTCCTTAACGACCAAATAGCTAAACTACAAAATCTGAAGACAGCGTAGGTTGAAGAAGGAGACGAAATCATTTCAAGCTTTTTTATAAATTTCTGTTTTTTTTTTGGTTGTGTTTTGTACAGATTGGAAAAAGCCCGTGATAATAGAGATCCTTTGATTGCTGCTTGGGCTATTGAAAATGAAGAATTCCAACGCTTAGTTGAGCGTGCTGATCCTGCAAAATGTCCCGAAGAGAAGCAATTGCAAAAATTGTTAATGAAAACTGCTAAAGAAATTTACAAATTACGCAAAACTAAAGTACCTAAAGGGTGCCCGGACTTGGTGTCGTTCAAGTGAGTGAATACTAAATATATGGCTATAACACATGAAATGTTTTTGTTCACTCTTTTTGTTTATCGTTTATATTTTAGAGAAAAGATTTCCTTTTTTACACGTAAGGGATTATCGGTACCGGAATTGCCAAATGATTTTACGCTTCCTGAAGCTCATTCAATTGAAGAAGAAGAAGAGGAAGAAGAAGAAGATGATGATGAAGATGACGCTGCCGAAACAGCAATTGCAATTAATACGGCATTGGTAGCCAGTAGTTTAAGGAACAAGAATCTCAGTGAAAACCATAGCGGAGTAACGGGTCGTAGAGCAATGAACGTTGCTGCTATCAACTCAAAAGCAATTAAATACAACGCAAGAAATTGAAGAAAAGAAACCTGCAGAAAGCACCAAAGATCAACAGGCTCAGCAAACGCAGCAAGAAGAACAGCAACGTTTTGTAATATGTTGTCGATCGTGATTACGGTGTTGAGGTGTAAGCTGAATGAATCTAATTGTAGATATACATATATATGTATATATATGTATATATATATATATCTACAAAAGGACCGACGGAGAGAGAGATTAAAGAGATCGATAGATAATTAATGTATAAAGCCAGAGATTATTAAAAATTTTTAACTTAAAGCTAAATTTAAATTTATATATAAAATTAATTTATTAATAACGACTACAGTTTTTTATAGAGTCTTTATATAGGCGCGCTCCATTTTCGATAGATTCTTTTGAGTTCATATCGCGACATTTTTTCTAGTTACCTTTGAAACGGTGTCATTGTTAATTATGCAACAATAAATCTTTGGGGAGGTTTGAAAATGATTTTAATTTTTTTTCACGGCAAGCTTTCCGTGCATTAGATCGTTACTACCGCTCTAATTATTCATACAGACTTCATCAGCAGTAACACAATGAAATGAAGGGAATGTATAGGCCTTTACGTGAGAAAGTTAACGCTCCCCTGTGACTGTAGAACTGAATGTTACACAACTTAGTTCTCAAGCTGCGACGCGAAACTTCGTCACATAATCATTCCGACAACCACTTTCAGCCCAATCCCCTCTCAACAAGTCTAATTGTTGAATTAATCCAGCATTTAAATCAAATTCTTGCTTGAAGTTCAAAAATACCCCCATATGTTTGGGATTTTGGTACGGAGTAACATGCTGGTGAAATTATTGAGCAAAACTTTCTGCAAAGCTCAATAGGATCCCACAACGCATCGTATACGACAGTTGTTTTCGATACGGAGGCATTAGATGTCACATAACGGACGAAGATATTAGAAACGAAGTTAGGTGAGGGAACACCTTTAAATTAATGAGACTCCCTACATTAACGTGAAATATATAAATGTTTATTAGGAACAAGAAAGAGGAAATAGAGAGAAACAGCAGATAAATTGTGCCTTATATTAAAACAAACCTACATTTCTTTTAACGAAATTGTAGCATCATTTTTTTTTTTTAAATATTTTTACGAAAAACCATTAAAGTGTCAAAAGAAATGTTAGTTCTTCCATAATGCTAAACATGTTTAAACAAATTTTACAAATCGTGAAGAATGAAAGGGAAGAATATTGAGAAAGATATTAGTTGGTGTTGATTATATATGTAAAATTTTATAAAAAACAAAAAAAAAAAAAAGAGAAAACTTTTTAGTGTAATTTATAATTAATTACGTAAGAAATGTGTAAAGCGCTCACGTTTTTGTTGAGTTTCCATTTAAGCTAAAAACAAAAGAAAAAAAAAACAGAAAAAAAATGTATACAAACAAAGTCGCTTATTTTGACAGTGACCTAAGTCTAATTATTTTAAAATCGTTTTTTGTATGTTAATGTTTTAAGTGAAAAAAAAAAACTTCAAAATGGAAAAATAACGATGATATGTAAATATTGCATAAGCCAGTTCGGTGGCTTTGCGTAACGGATTTGGGTCACTTTCAAAAGCGCCTCACATATATATAGAAAATAATAAATTTTCGAATATAAGCAAAGTAGTAAAGTAGAAGTAGTCTGCAAAACAATCATCCCCACAATCTTTTCTTACGCACTCATCTTAGTTTTCCTAGTTTTTTCAATTCGAGATCAATTCTACTTTTTACTTTTTTTTTCTTTGTACAGTGTTCTTCCTCCCGCTCCCCTTAATTTATAAACATTTTAAATGTTGTAGCAATAAATTTTTATGCATCCTGTTATTATCTATATATCGCATAAAAGAAATTAGATTTTAATTTAAAACTTATATATTTTATATTAAATTATATATGTATGTATTTATGTATGCGTGGTAATCATGTATTGTCTGTATTGTCATAATGATCATAGTAACCTTGTGGAATGTTTTTATTTTGCTATTTTCTTTAACAAGCGGAAGAAGAGAAAAGAAAAAATATTTTATGTTTTTTTTTTGGTCCCTTGGTTTCATTAAAAATTTGAATGTTTGCAATGTGTGCTTGTACTTCTGTTCATGGTTCTTTTAAATTCTCAAACAACTAACACAAAAAAAAAAAAAATAAATAGTTTTCTTATGTAATTATGAATAAAAAGAAGAAGTAAGAAATACGAATTATTATAGAAATAGAACCAGAACTGTAATCAGAAGAGATGAAAATGTTAATTGTATTTTGTGCAATAAACAAAAAATGTATTAAAGAAGAAAATAAATTTAAAAACCATTTATTGAGTTTACTTGAAAAATTTTAAAATTAAATCGAAAAACAATTTTTTTTTTTTTAAATTTTTTACAATTCTTCTACAGAAAAGTTGGCAAAACACACATTTTTCAATATGCTGCTGACTTTCTATTGAAGAAGCAATTGCTACTAAAGCTAACATCTTTTTGAAGCTTACCTCAACCTTAGCTTCGCACCAAGCAAAGAAAACAACTTAATTTATTTTATAAAAGATTCCAAGAAGATCATTGGCATAAGTATCAACGGAAGGGCTACTAACCAGAAAACTTCCTTTAAGTTCCTCGGTAAGATCAGTAAAGCAAGTCTAACGGGCCAATGACACTACTCTGAAGTTTTAATTCTGGGCGTCAATCAGTGTTAAGCATCGTCAAATTGTAGACTTGCCTTCAGATGGGACTCTCTCCAAAGAAAGCACTCACTATTTGAAAATCATTTGTCCGCTCAAATATAGAACATTCCGCAAGCTTGTGGACTATGTTACCAAAAGAATTTTCCTTTCAAAACAAACTGCTAAGACGATGTGCAGATCTCTCCCTCTTAGACCCCGGTTACTGTTCTAAGAGATACATATGGTGAACTGCCGATCTCTGAGAGGGCTCTACCTCTGACAGCAAAAGGGATTCTGAAAGTAAAGTTTTATCCGACAATCGTTTTTCCGGATGATAGCTTTCAGGAGATGCAAAGTTACACAACTTCTTATCGAAAATTACATCGCATTTTCAACAAAGTCAACTCTACCCTATTGTGGACCTCTGCACAAAGCAAATATACAATAGACCTTTCAAATTGCACTTCCATGTATTTAGTTTCACGTTAAGACTCAATAAAACAAAAAATTTTCCACAGCTGAGTTTTCTGGCAGCGTGTCGGAAAAGGACTTTGATTATACTGAAACAATTTATGCCAGTGATGGCTCAGATGGTCAAGGAGTGTGACAGTTAAAGGCGATAAAGCATCTGTCGGAACTACTAGGAAAACCAAAATTTTGAAAGAGCTTTCTTCGACTTTTACAGTGCTTTTACCCGGCAGACCGGCAGTTAATCTTACCAAATCAGAAGCCATCAAAAAGTTTTTTCTCACGGCAAATCTACCCTGACCCTAATCGAAAAAAATGATCCTCACAACATGCACGTATTTAACATAGACACAGCTCATTGCGGCTCTCATCTAAATGAAGAAGCTGATCTTTATGTCCATGAAGCTCGGGTTAATGGAGAAATTCTCTCCATTCTCTTCTCGCCTTCCGTCTGTGAATCACGCCATTTCTTAGTTATAAAACTATTATCATCAGTTTGCAGAGCTCATCAAGCTTATGAAAGGCAAGAGTAGAAACGATATTCGCCCATCAGATTTTGTTCTATACGTGGCCTTTTCACTTAAGTGAAATGATTCCATGATAGAAATATTCGCGAATTCTCCTCTACATAAAGGCCCTTAATCAGTTAATTAATTTCCAATCCGCCCTCCGAAAACAAAATTATGTTCGCTAACTTTTGTTTTTTTTCTTTTGCGCACGTTAAAGATGAATGGATTAGGCCTGTTAACAAATAGACCAATATATCCAGTAACGCGATGAGTTCTTAACATGAGTTGTTCTTCTGAGTTTATAGCTGACAGCAGCAGTAAAGATGATGAGCTTTGGTTTTTTCGTGATGCTCCAACGATGTTGGGCTGTTCTTATTACGAATTACTCATCTTGTACTTCACAGTACTTTCCATTCAGGAATTCTGTCCAGAAGATAAATGTCAAGTTATTGCTAAGTGGGAATAATTGATTTATGGATTGATAAGATTTTATGAGATTGCGACTGAACCTCACAAAAAGTTTGTTTATACTTTTCTTGGCTTAGAAAGAGAAGTCTGCAGTTTTAATAAAAGCAATTAGCTTCATGAGACGGGTTTTGTTCCGACCACAAACGAATTGGTATAGATTAAAAAAAAAAAATGATCGGGTGTATAGTCCAGTAAGAGTACAAAATTCACCTTAGTTTTATTCACGCTGTTATTATATTTCTATTTACTACATTTTTCAATTCAACGAACGGGTCAATGCTTTTGCTTTGCGATTCCATTATCGAAATTTGGTTAGCATTTGGTGCATCCTAAAGATATGCTACAATAGTTCAATAATTTTTAGGTGTAAAAATGTGGGATTTCGTGGGAATTGTTTACCCTATAAATATGAATACCATAACTTACGTTGCGTTACAATGGATTTTTTTCTTAATGAAAATATGAGACCTTGAGAGAATCGCTTTCTGATTCGATTTAAACTTGTCTGTCTGTCTTGTTTCCTTATGTTCAACTTAGAGATCGCAATTTTTGAAGTCGTTTAATGAAATTCGCTTACCAACGTCTTTTGACCGAATGCCATTGAACATGGCATGGTTTGGATCAAACAACTTCTGCGGCCACTTCCCACATAGCGTCTTACTTTGAAAAGTCGTTATTTAAATAACTGTTTAATGCGAAGTGGTTTAGGGTATTTAATAATGTACAATACCATACCGCTTATATTTGTTTTTCATTACAATTGCACTTTCCTTCATTTGTGAAAGTAAAACAAAAATCTTAGAACTTGAGAAATGGAAAAACTGAAGGATGAAGTTAAAAGAAAGCAAAGGAAAAGAAATATTTAATGCTGTGTGGGAAATATTCTTCTATGTATTCTCTTTTCGCTATGAGATAGTATTGAATGTTTGAACCGATTTATTTGGTAGCAGATATTTTTGGATCAATTTATAATGATCCGGTCGAAAAATTGCAATAATTTTTTTTTAAGTTTACGTGATAGCGTATTATATGGATAATTAGATCTAAACACATTATTAAGGATTTATGCGGTAGTGGTGATTAGATTATGAAATCTCGAAACATGTTTAATAGGAATTCAAATAAATCTCGATCTCCATACTTTTGGGTGAATCTTAAGAAGAAATCAGTGAATATTTTCAATTAACTAACTATCCTATTTTTTAAATTCTGGCGTATGCATACGATAACCATCTCTGAGATTGTCTCTTATTCATAACATAGTTATCTCAATGCTTTTGGGACATGAGAACAATTTTTCGAGGACAGGTATAAGTATTTTACAGGCACTTATTAACAGTTTTAAAAAGTTGTTATACTCACCGGAAAACAGGGCGTGCAGCCAATAGGTTTAAAGACTATCTTTTAAGAATTCTTTTTTTTCTACAATAAAAACATATACACTTTAAGTACTTTTGAATTCTGAATTCAAATCTGATAGAAGAAATATCATACGAGTTCGGTTGGTAAAAAGACTTCACTTTTGCATGCGTGCACCATGTAAATGCAAAGTTGGCTGCATTAAGTTTACGCTTCATTTAGAAGTGCTATGTGCTCATGCATCATGGAATGAGGGCCGTATTCGATGTACTCTTGTGTTTGTAATACTCCGTTAATACACTACAGAGTCCCCGAGAGCCATGTATACCATGTACAATGAAATGCTTAGCTTTAGCTAAAAATTCTGAATGCATCTAATCGTGTCCGTGTGTTCGTCCACGCGTTTATTGTCTGTTACTGGAAATCTTAGAGTAGCAAAAACTGAGTTAAAAACGCTGTTAATGACCACCACTTACTCACAATTGATTAAAAGATAAAACCTGCAAACTACCACAATTCACAATTATTCTGCCATTTGATGTAAGTATTTACGAAAACTTTCTAAAGCTGCAGTGAGAAAATTGGCATGATTGACCACACATACCTGGCTATGATGGAGTAAAACCTGTTACTAATCGTTTATAAAAAATATTCGTCCAACATAAGTAATTCGGTAAAATCCCAAAATAAAAACTGTTGGGACCGATTAACCAAGAGATGTACATTAGAAAAAACATTATGTAAGTATTATGTATGAATACGAAAAAGTAGATACGAAAAATTCCACGCAATTTTTTTGAAAGATCAACACAGGTTTTCCTTTTTTCTAAAACAGAGAACATAGCCGCCTCATCATCTGCTTTAATCACATACGATAGCAGAACTATTTAGAATGAAGGAGCGGGTAGTTCCTAATAACAACGTAGTTTAACTGCCAGCATTATGCGTCACTTGATTATCCAAAACTTTGCCCATTTTATCGATTTCACTTTATTGACTTACTTTATTGTATTCCTTATTAACATGATTATTCGACGACGATTCCGACTCATTAAAAAACTTCACATTACAAGTTATACATAGTTATTTAGTTCAATGAAACTGCCGCCAACAAATCGAACTTAATTCGCTAGTTTTATTGAATCGCGATTACATCATTTACACGAAACCACGAGACGAGCAGCGGCGTGGACATCATTTAATGAATAAAAATTATTATTAATAAATATGTATATACACTTATGTATGTATGTAATAAAATTAATTGACTTAATCTTAGAGGTTCTAGGCAACCAACAAAACTTAATAAAACAAAGTTTTTAACTGATTTGATACACGAACCACATGTGTAGCGATAACTTACGGGCGAAAAAATCGAATAGAAATATTAAGTTAAGGATAGGGTAAGATACTAAGGCGATCAGAGACGACAACAAAAGATCAAATAGATTCTGAAATACTTAATGAATGGCTTTATGCGCTGCAGTTCATTAAAATATTGCGTTGTTTCGTAGCGCTAATGATTGTTGTGATACCGGTACTTGTACATAGTTGTTGTTGTTGTTGTTGTTGTTATTATTATTGTTATTATTATTATTACTAAAGCCATGATTTAAAGCTAGAACTTTATTAACTATATTGAATTCTTCTAAATTACGTAACGGATTAGCTTGATTAGATCTAAAAAAGAAATTACCTGAAACCCCCAAATGTGGTTGCAGTTCTCTTTGACGATAATATTGTTGAGCGTTTTGTTGCAATTGAGAATTTATTTGTGGTTGCAAATATTGCCGATAGAAATTTTGGTTTTCAATTAATTGTTGTTGCGTTGCTGATATTGCGTTACTCGATTGCACTGGCACTTGAGTCAAGCCGAAATTGCCGGTATCTGTGTTTTGCCGAAACAATCGGAGCCGGTTTTGTTGCTGTTGTGATTGCTGAGGTTGTTGTTGTTTTTGTTGTTTATCGAAAAGAGTATTTGTAACATATTGCGGTACAATTGCTGCGTTCAGAAATTGTTGATGACTGCGTTGCGGTAGACTCTGCACTAACGATAATTCTGCAGGTGGTTCAGCCAACGATGCTGTTGGAAAATTAGCACCTGACACTACATTAAATTGATTCGATTCCTGTACTTGGAAGTTTGTATTGCTTGGAATATTTCCTTTAGTTTTGTGTAAGTTCAACGGTTTGGCATTAGTATTGAAAAATTGCTGCTGTTGTTGTTGAGCATGTTGTGCGTGTTGGGGAGAGCTAATTAAATTACTCGAAAATGTATTACTATTGCCGTTAGTGTTAACATTGCTGGCGAACTTTGCATTCAACTCTCTTAATGGCAATCGTCGTTCTACCGGAAATGTGGGGTAATTGGATGAAATTTTCGATGTTGTACTGGCAGGTATGAATTCGACTGAAGGACGTATGGTAAAGGTGAGCTCTTGAGGTTGTGTTTGTATTCTATGCTGTGGTTGCTGGATAATCGCATTTGCTGGCCGTGCTATGACTGCATTTCGCAATTTCTGTTGGTCTTCAAGTAATTTTAACTGACGTAATATAAGTTCTTGTTGCTGTTGAGCTTGTAATTTCAATTGATAGATTTGTTGTTCCAGTTCACGTTGTCTTTCAATTAAATAGTTGTTTACATTGTTGTTGGAGGGCAACGGTTGATTAATAGCAGAAATTAAGGGCTGTTTCTAAAAATTGACAGAAAGTTCGAACATAGTTTATTAGTTATTCTAGTCTCACTTATACGGAATAGTTACCGTTATATAATGACCACTAGTAGGATGCAGATTTGAGAAAATTGCCGGTGTTGTAGAAAAAGTCGATAGTGCAGGCGACACTGTGGGTAAAAAAGATCCAGGTTTCCTATTCAATGCAGCGGATTGTCCCGATAAAACATTCAGTTTTGTAACTGCCGGTCCCACTAGCGGTGGACTCTGAAAGGGTGACAAGTTGCGCTGTGTACTGGACGGAGGCATAGCAATTGTAGCTGGTGCTGGTACATTAACGATTGGAACAACTTTCTTAGCAGCGCCCATTTCATCGATATCGACAGTAAAGGCGCTAACTAAAGGAGCAGCTTGTATCCGTATATCATCTTTAGAAACTACTTCGATATTTTCTCCATCCTCATTGTGTGTAGGACGAGGTGTGGTAGTAGTTGTTGTCGTTGTAGTCGTAGTAGTACGTTTCTTTGTAGCTCTCGGAGCTATAGTAGTCGTGCTAGTTGTACTAGCACTTGTTGCCGCTTTAGAGCTAAGCACTTCGAATTTTATATCGTCAAGATCGTGTACAATAATTTCGTTTCCTTTAACTCTATTTTTAACACTTCTCGCTGTTTGATGATTATTTTGCACTTGCGTGGTGTTAGCTTTTACAATCGGAGTATGTAGATTTTTAAAATGCTCACTATCTACGAAATCCATGAAATTTTGTTGTGCAGCATTAGCATTCTTTTCATCAAAAGTAGCCGTAAAAAATTGTACTAACGAGGATGCATCAGTTGAGTTTGTACTTTCTTTGGCTTGTACATCTCCAGGTTTGTTTTCATTTGTTTCCGCTACATCATACTCTCCACTCCCATGATCATCGTATTCCATTACATCCTCGTCGCTTTCTTCATTGTCTTCATCGGCAGCTTTTCGTTTAAGCTTATCTATTGCACGATGTAGAGCTTGTCTTACAGATATGTCCAATCTCTGTATGGCCTCACGTGGTATTATCTCATTAGTTTCCGTTGAACTCCCATCATCGGCCTGAGCGCAATGTGATGCCAATAAGAAAAACAAAAGGCAGGTAATGTATGTCTGTAAACCACAAAAAAAAAAGGAAAAAAATTATAGTAAATTGTTTTTATGTTAACATACATTAAATGACCCGAAGATATCTTTAAAGCAATCGCATTATTCAACATTGATACAAAGAATTAGTTAATCCAGCTGTTACGCCCCATATATAGTTAGTTTTGCAGTTTTTGTATTCGTTATAGCAGGTTGACAAAAAAGCAATTTCGAGGTTTACTACGAAGAATCAAACTTTATCAAGCCCACCTAGACCACCGGCTTTCATATGAAATTTCCATTATATCTTTTCTCGAAAATATGCGTATTCCGTATTAAGAATTGGCTTTAATGTGATTATGTGATGTTTATTAACTTTTGGTTGTAACCGGCATAGTCTTACCCAACTCAACGCAAAAAGTTCATGAAATTTAGAGAATTTTGTAGATCTTTCCACGTACCCTACCACACCGTACCACTTGTGTTATGAGCGTATATTAAGGTTGTGCGGATGTATGGAACACGCAGAAGAACTTGGGATAACCTACCGCTGACCGAGTACCATTTACTGAATCAATCTAAGCTTGTATGTCCGTCTTGTGTTCAACCCGAATTTTGTAAGATATTTTGATGAAATTTGGTACACTGTGGTGTGCTTTGCCCCAAGGAGCAACGCTATAGAAACTTGTTCGGATGGTAGCACGTTTCGACCATATTTCCATATCACATTTACTTTGAAAAGACGATATATGGATATTTGTAGGGTGTTATAGGGCATAGAATTTTGGGCCGTGCCGCCCTCAAAGGGTTTTCACTTGTTATTTGTAATGAAATTTTAGCAAATTTTAAAAAGAGTCTGGCTCAAGTCTATACATTCATATTTCTGTCAACTTTTTAATCCTGGACTTACTGCCTTATAAATACCAAAAAGAAGGATTCTTGTTCAGGCAATTATTAGTGAAAACTTTATCATCCAAGAAATTTTGCGAATCCTTAACATGAAAAGTAATCAAGGGGAGTTCATATATCAAGCTCGCTTCACGATATGCGATTGGTTTGATGGTTTAGTAGCACTTCCTAGGTTAACGATCTTGTTCCTTGTAACGATCTTGTTCCTTCTAACTTAAGTTTCTGGCGCCCTTTGTATTGGACATGCTAGCAATGAGCTTAAGTTAGAATTGTTGTTAAACTGTGAGTTTCTTCTTTCAATGCGTTTTAAGAGAACAAGGCGTTTTAAAAGAATGCGGCTGTAATTCATGTGGTACCCCATGACGTATTTAAATTGCTGGAAATGATTGTTTAAATGGAAAGCATAATCCAGGCTTATGCCGTATATGGTTATGCACAGTTACATTATGGAGGCTATGCGTTAGAATATTGATTGACTTTTTGTGGCAGCAACAACATTCGCATGGCTGACACATACACGACCTTCAATGATGAAATGCTATCTCAATATGGGATCTTTTGAATTAAATCCGATATACGTGCTTTTCGTTTTGAATTTAACGGCATACATATTTCACATACATACATATTTTTAAGCCTAGGCAGCTTTCTTTCACTTATGGAATGTATCGAGAAAAATGGAAATAAATGAAAAGAGGAATTGATTTCACAATGACAGTTAAATAATGTTCAAAAAATGTTCACAATTTGTTTGTTTGTGCCGTCGTCTAAAGGCAACTTATCCCATATGGAAAAAAATGTAATACTTATGAAATTTTCCTTTCCTCTCAAGCAATCAACAACTACAACTACCCATGCGTGAATACCGAAAATATCTCTTTGCCAACTCAATATGATTCATACAAACATACGAACACCTGTATGCAGTTATTATGTTTAGATAATTATGCCAGTTTAAAATTGAATTTTGTTTTTTTTTCTTTTTTTTTTTTTGCTTTCATTAAAATCCCAAGTGATAGTTACTTTACTAGTGTAAAGGAAAAAATTCAAGTCGTAATTGAGAAATTATACAACACTTTGCATTTTACCGCAATTGATATTTAAGATAACTGCTGTGATACGATCAGCTTAGTTAGGTTTTTTCTTCTTCTTTTTTCTCTTTGGATGATGAAGTAATTTTAAATTGAATAGTTTTCATTTAGAATTTCGTGCTTTGCTTTGCTTTTTTCGAATTTAAAATAATTAATTTATAAACGCGACTTGTGTTTACAACAAGTCTTTGCATTATTTTGCGAATAAAAAGCAAACAGCTTGCAGCTACACGATACACGATACACGATAGTTCACGTTTTCGGCATTTGGCATTATACCTCGGGTTCTTTTTGATTACATCCATCAAAGCTAGCGCATTAATTTGGTCAGAGCTTTTGTACCGATCTATACGAATACAGGCATCGAAGGCATGATGAAGGACGTATTGTTTGTGTCGCGTCTGGCGTTCGCTTTTATATATCCATCTCTGTCCGTCCGTCCATCCGTCCCTGTTTGTGTTTTGGACAGGAAACCCTGTTCAGATTATTTCATTTGATTAAATCCCGGCCTCTTCGGGGATAGAAATCTACATCTTTCGCCGACTACGCTTACATCGAATATTACGCTTGAAATATGTTATCTTCAGGTTCCAATGTTATATAATAAAAAAAAAAAAGAATGAATAGTGCCCATGTGAAATAGTCACAGTAAGCCAAAGAAAGAATTTCTTTTTTATATTTTGTCCTGCTGTCTATCTACACCACACCTACCAAAATGTGAACAAAATAAAACATCATTAATATTTAATGTGAAATTTGATAATTTTGTTGTTTGTCATTCGCCCGTCATTTTCTGCCTCATTAACGCATTTCACTCAATTAGTTTCATTTTTATTAAGTTGAAAGGTGAATCAAGCTTTCAATACAATTATTAAAATTTAATAAAGAAAAAAATGGGAAACATTTAATTTGGCTCTTATGATTATTTTCATATCAACCCTTAGCTTGCGTGCGATATTTGATATTCAAATTGAATGAGAAGTTATATACTACTTATATACATAGCTTATACATACTGTACTGATGTACGCATATAGTGTACACTCAAAACAATATTTTTAAAATCCCTGGCACTGTATCATAACTATTATAAATATAATTAAAGGCGAGTCCTGGATTTCAATAAATTTCGAATCAGGTAAAGAAAAATTTTCAATTAAAGTCAAAGCTGTAAAGGGCGAATTCTAAAATTTTCATTTGAATTTCTATGAACACAGTTTTAAAAGCATAATTATCATTTCATGTCAGCAGATACACATATATTTGTGCTGTCACTTCAATCAGAAGTGTACACAGTTTGTCACATCCCCGATCCATACTTCAATTCTTAAGATGCCTTTAACAAATTTACGCAATCCTTAGTGCATTGAGAGAAAGGTAACGTTTTATAGTTCGATCTATAATGCGTCGATAAATTTATTTGTCAATCTATTATCCATTGATGGTACCGATTCCCCATTTCCCCCCTACCAGCTCCCCTTGCCATTCATACTCTACTACCCAAACTTTAATCGCTATTTTCTCAATCATAACGCCTACTTATATATCCTATCAGTTTATTGAACTGGTTTCCATTTCTCAGTATTATTTCCAAGACAATTCTAAAGATTATTCTCTATCTCTATGTGAGTACTACTGAGTATTCATTCATTTTAACTTTGAACGGACACGCAAGCTTTAACTTAATTTTTTATTTTAATTCTTCTTCCGAGTACGGAAACTTTGATTTTTGTAACTGTAACTAATAAACTGTCCTCCAAGTCTTTTCGAAGTTACTGAGTTCCTAAATTTCACTTGTCAGTGTTTCCGATTAAATAACAAAAAGGAAATCTAATCTCGTTTTCTTTCTTTTCCGTGAATATAATAAAAAAAAACTTTTATTGCGTAACACTACTTCTGCTGAATTCTGCGTCTTATTTTTCCATACAGCATGCTTTATGTTAACATATGCTGTATGCAAATAATGGACATTAAAGCCAATCTAATCTTTATTGTTTTTATCAATTTGTCCGTAAAATGTTAGAAAATGTTGTTTGATTGTAAAATTTGAATTTATAGTATTTTTATACTAATTTTGAATGAAAATAAACCAGTCACTCAGAAAACTAATCAATCGGGAGTTAATTCGTAGATTATCGTATCGAATAATAATAAATGGCTAATATTTTGCATAAATTAATTAACTGAGCCATAATTCTGAGAAATGAAACTGATTATGCAAATGATTTAAAATGAAAGTGAACAAACATTTTTGGTGATTATTCCAGCGACTGTCGAAATCTAAAAATTAAAAAGAAAATATTTCATTATTTTTAACACTTAAAAGTAAGCATCAAAATAAAATTATAAATTAGTAATTTATTTGCGTTTTCAAGATTAGTATTTGCAGGTGTTTGTCGAATTCGTAACGATTTCTTTCTTTGAACTTCTTTTCTTTTCTTTTCTTTCGACGTCAGTTCGTCTAACACGTTAAGAAATAAATTAAATATTATTAATAGTATGATTATTTATTATATGAATTTAGCCAGAGAATAAATTCTAAGACTAAAGTCTTAGAGCACTAGCATCTAAGGCTTTCGGCTTTTTATTTATTTATTTTTTTATTAATATTATTATTATTATTATTATTATTATTATTATTATTATTATTAGAAGCTATACCGCACTTGAGGTTTCAAAGTCAGGATTAACTTTTTGTAGCCGTTTTAAGCCAGTTTGCCACATATTCATCGTCGCACCGGCCAGGAAAGTAGGAAGAAGGACTCCATTCCGTTGAGGGACATTTCAACGGGAATGCTCCAAACATCCTTAGCGAACTTTTAAAACTTTAAGAGGATTTTAGGAACTTTTTTGATTACATTCCTCGTTTGCATTTATCAAACATTACCTATTTTACAAAGACACGCACCTCACTCTCACTTCACAATGAAGTTTTCACTTAACTCTCAACTTACATGGTATTCTCTACCTACAATTGTTCTCTCTGCTTAACAATTTTTTGTTTTTTTATTGCGAGACTTTGACTGTAAGCGTTTGTTAACCTACAGCAGGCGAAATGATTCCGATCAAGATATTGTCGCTAATGTGGTAGCTTCAACTCGATCGAGATCACGAAGCAGAATTATCGGGTAATTCGTGGGAAATTTTCCAACATATTTGACGATTTTCAAAAGAGTTGTTCTGAGAAGGTCTTCATGTTTTCAATTTAGCAAGACAAAGACAAGTCAAAGTACAGACTTTCAGCAAATTTATATTATGTTCACTTCAAATTGAATTTATGTTTTGGGAAATTTTTTTTTTTTTTTTTGATGGTACCAATCATTCATGGGATATCCCCTATTAGTGTAACGCGGTGAGGGTCAGAGAGTGAAAAGTGAAAAAAGGGAGGTGACCGCAGCCTAGAGCGTCTGTATGGCCAATCGGTAAGTGGTATGACATTACCGACTGAATACTCAGAATAGGTACGACCAAAAGTAAACTCTGCCGCACTTGGATTTGAACCCAGGAATAATGACTTAGTAGTCGCGGTACTTATCTACGGGGCGTGAATTAGGTGAATTCACTGCAACATTTATCTGTTAATCTCCTATAGACCGGTATGGGGTGCTGATGTTAGTGACCAGTTTCCGAGATCTTTTTCTCGCTATATACAGGACAAAAGTATCGGAAAAAAGACTTGACTAAATGTTTGCAGAAATAAATATCACTACAATTTTTCGGACAACCAAAAAGGTTGACACGAAAAACGTAATCAACACTTCAGAGCCTCTCGCAAGCTAGTGTTTGCTTAGTAAAACATTTCATTGACCGTTGCATACAACATTTATTTTGAAGTCGAAAGCTAAAAGGGAGAAGAGAAAAGCTAGTCATATAAATTATTAATAAACACTTAAGTGTCTTCACTATGTTTATATAATGGAAGGAATATTAAAAATTGAACTCGACATAGTTTGCATTTGTTTTACTGGTCGGCATCTGTACAGAAACGTGCAACTTCTTTAATTTTTCATAGCTTTCTTGGCACCGTTAACAGCAACACATCATTGACAGTCTGACACCATATTGCACTGTAGTAAATTATGCATAATTGACCAAAGGCATCAGTTCAAAACATCAGATGCGCTGTAATTTGTGGCAACATTTCGGTCGCTTACCGGGTTGTCTTGCTTTTCAGTTTTTAGCTTTTCAGCTTTTCGTTTACATTTTCTATTCACGTTTGGCATGTTGTAATCGTTGCGGCTGTATATTCATTTTAGCACTTTTTTGTAACTCATTCATTGGTCACTCTGTCTGTTGTTATGAAGCAAGCGAGTGAGCGAGCGAGCGAGCGAAAGAAGAAATGATTTAATGTAGACTGCGGAAAATACTCCATAACATATCAAAATTATGAATGCAACGAATTATGAGATAATATGCAGAAAATTACAAGCCATAAGTGCTGTATAAGTTGTGATTATCTCACAAAATACGTGCTCATCAATTGAATTGAAAGCATTTAAAATTCCTGAACTTTCTTTCTTTCATTTAAAATGTAACATGTACATGTTATGTAGCGAAGCGAAAGTAATATAAAAAGAGTACAAATTTTTAATTCACTTACAAATAAAAATGTAACTACAGGCCAAGGGCAATTTAAGGAGAAGAGGAACCCATGAGTTGCTCAACTTTCACGTATATGCAATTGTAGTACAAAATGATAAGAATTTTTTTTATTTTTCTACGCCTCGGTTGCCAAAAACTTTAAACTTTGAAACATAAAATAATGTATCACAGAAAACACACACGTCCATTGCTTTCCAAGCAAAAGATAGAACAACTATGTTTGTTTCAAAACGAGTCTTATCTTTGTATACAGGATTACATAAAATAGAAATTCTATTGTTGATTATAGATTTACTGATTATATCAAAATTTCTGCCTCAGCATCATAACGCAAGGGAACATAAGAGTTTATGGAAGCATAAGTGTTCGTTTGCTTCAGAAGACGTGGTCGATTTTTCTAATTAAAATATATACTGTGTCCACAGGTCTCCATATCAACAACAAAATTTTCGATAGCTTTTCGCTACATCAGCCTAATTGTAGTTCCGTCCTATTGAAAGTTCACACCAATGATATCAACTTCTTCAAGTTTAGTATACGAAAATCATTCAAGCATTTGCTTACAGCATGTAGTATTGACAATAACGGCTTCCCTAGATGCACTTTCGAATCATTCCTCGACCCAAAAATCTTCACTGCTAACATATTTTTGATCTTCCGATCTAGTAGACATTGTTTTGCTATTCATTAGTCCAGTTCCTTCAAATTTTTTCACTACTTTCAAATTATTAACCAGTCCCCCTCCCACCCCTTTCCAGGGAAAATTTAACTCTAAGGAAAGTAGGTTTTCATAATAAATTGAAATAATTTTAATGCGTTGTTCTAGTAAGTGTCTGCATCGAGCATTCGATCTGAGCTCAAAGAGCTCACATCTCCTCATCATTTCTGATGACGTATCTAAATGAGATTCGATGCTTGAAATCTCAAAATAAAAATTATATGCCGATGCACATAACGATACAATTGCATACAAACGGAAATCAATGATGAGATGTCTCCGAAAACTCAATGTATTTATCACGAAAGCCTCAACAAACACGATATCGGTACAATGTGGCAAACTGTAGATATACATACATGTTATTAAAAAAGAAATACTTTGTTGTTCGTGCAAAAAAAAAAAAATGAAATTCAATTTTGCAATTTTTTTGCACGCATCTACAAGTCGTGAGCTTACGCTACACTCTTTCTCCCTTCAATTTTTTGATAAGCGAGCATATTTAGTTCAGACCTTAATTGTCAAAATTAAAGCCTCTTGTTTACTTTCTACTCAAATTGTGATAATTGTCTTTTTTGTACCCAGTTTATGCTCAGAGTGCGGAGAGCTTAAAGCTAATTGCAAAACAGTTTGTATAAAAACAAACAAAAAAAAAAAAAAAAAAAAAGAAGCAAACACTACTAATGCCTCAAAGCAATGTATAGATGCAGTGAGTAGTTAGTTAGTTAGTTAGTTAGTTGCTCAGCAGGAAGAGCTATATGTTTATAATACAGTGACCTACCTAAGCAAACACATTATTACATGATGGCATTATTGACAACTCGAAATAAATAAATTATTTTGTAATAATAGTCTATGAACAAGGCACTAAAAAGCTCCTGAGCTACCTTTGCTATGACAAACGACAAGAAAAAACAAAAAAAAAAAAAAGGAATCGGAAATAAATAAATGACACTCTACCGTGTATCACTATTGAAGTGATGCAACAGAAATTAACTGGGTTTTGAAATATATATATATATATATATACGTGAGCATGGAACGACATACATTTTTGTCTCATTCACATGAAAGGAAAAATTTTGTTTTTTTCTTAAAAAATTGAAATGGGAAATCTTTATAGCGTCGTCGTCGTATCTAGTCACTTGCAATGTCAATGGCATGTAGCAGCTATACGTACATCTATGAATAATTTTTATTGAAGTTTCACTTTACATCATTATATCATAATGATAAGCAAAGCTTTGTGTCTTTAAAGGTAAACTTGAAAGTGTTGTAGAAGTTATGTGAGTTTCTCTATCTACTTACACCCTTTGTTTCATTGCTTTTTCTGGTCATGGATTTGAAAATGTTTATTGTTAATGCAAACTATGATCATGTCTGGGTTGATGATCCATCTACTAATCACAACACACTTTTGACAATTTATGAGGTCGTCATACCTTCATTAGTTTATATGAATGTAATGCAATAACTGTTTGCATGTGAAAATGCCATTGCCAGTAACAATAGCTACAAAGTACATATGGAAATATATGAGCCACCTGACGGAATTTTATAATTCCTAAAGCTTTATACGTCGGTTCATGATTATTGTTTAGAATATTCAAACTTATACCTAAGTTAGATGCTTTGCTTAGATGCTTCACCGGTAAAAAGGTTACAAATGTTCTGGCACGAGGGACAATTTTATCGTTATTTATTCTACGTTGTCTCTTGTTCTTAGTCCTTTCGATTGTGATGAATAGGAAAAAGTTGCTTATTGTTATGACTAGCCCATAGGTAAGCTTAGCCCTATCCTTCAAGATTTTATTGCTGTATTTGTTGGGCTCAACTCATGGAAAAATATAACTTCGTTTAGTGGAAATTGCATATAGAAATTATCAACGAAGATCTCCTTAACAGTGACACGATGCTTAATACTGCGACGAAAATTCAAGATTTGGTGATATGAGTTTGAGGTAAGCTTAGCCCTATCCTTCAAGATTTTATTGCTGTATTTGTTGGGCTCAACTCATGTAAAAATATAACTTCGTTTAGTCTAAATCGTGTACAAAAATTATCAACGAAGGTCTTCTTAACAGTGATACGATGCTTAATACTGCGACGAAAATTCAAGATTTGGTGATATGAGTTTGCATGGAAACTGGTCGATTTTATAAGAAAGTAAACTTTACCTACCTTATGCAGCTGACGTGAGTGAATATTGCGAACTTGACTCCGCTTTTCGGACAAGTACCGAAAACACGTAAGGATTTGCAGCATTTTCAACAAGCAATTTAAAAATTTAATTCGGTTACAAAGTTCAGCACAGTAGGCCCCCCCTACAGCACTAGTTAACTTAACATGGCTTCATATGTCACGGTGCAAACATCGTGTGTGCGTTGGCATAGACTCTTATGAGGCTTTTATGCTATATTTTAGTTACAATAATGAATATAACGATTAAGTCGATAAAAGAAAAAGTGTTGATAAAATGTTGCACATTCTTGTGAAAAAGAAAGAAGAAGAAACACATTCATTATTCAAGGGCCACAAAAATTGTAATTGTATAGGGCAAGTTACTCGTACAACATAGATTTAAATCGTAGGGAATTGTAGGGTGGTACACTGAGTACACTGTACTCAGCAATGAGCTTAATATGCGTGATGACTGCACTTAAAAAGCCTTGAAAAGTTCCGCGAATACTTTTGTTCGCCTTCCTATGTATATTAAGTTTTTTAAACTGCATTTACATGAGAAAGAAAGAAATTTTCAATAATGAATTGAATGAATTTCGTAAGGAGAAGCGGAACACATGAACGAAGAGTATCCAGGCTTAAAGTATTTATTATTTTTAATGATTAATAATTAAGTGAGTTAAGAGTAATTGTTTTATATATTTGATTATTTTCAAAACGGCTTATTTTACATGACCTAAATAGGAACCAGTATTATATCTTATGTAACCTAAGGCAGTCAAAATAATAAAAAATAAAATACATTTTCATTTCTTTCCTTCCAAATAAATGTAATAAATTTTATAAGGAATATCTATACATATATATATATATATATACATATATATATATATATACTATATGTGTACTTGTCTTTCAACTATATTTGCGTTGCTTTGTATGGCTTTTTTTTTTTTTTTTTTTTTTTTTTGTGTACATATATGATCATTATTGACAATCATAAAAGAAAAAATAAATAAATAAAAAGAAAACTAATACATATATGTTTACAATTATTGCACGGAAAGCATTAGAGAAAATTTGAATATTTTCACTCACGTTTATAATATAAGGTACGCATCTTTACGTATTAATAGCTAGTGTGCCGCTAAGGCAACCAAGGGAATGTTTGCTTTAAAAACATATTTCGCATAATGATAATTATGAATAATTTATAGTCGGTTAGACAAGATGTTCAGTTAAATTTAATGTTTAAATGCACGTAATATACATCTAGACTTATGCGTAGAGGTGCCTGAATGGAATGGAATGGTCTTAAGTAAATGATAATATGCATTATTATTCACTTTGTGAGTATAAACAATAATACAACAATACAAAAAAAAAAAAAAGAAGAAATCAACAGGAAATGAGGAGTTGAAGTTTTTAAAGTATGAACAGGCGTTTTTTTTTTTTTTTT
>CCAG010001410.1:0-41247 GCA_001077435.1 Glossina morsitans morsitans
AAAATTTGTTATAACTAGAAGTTTATATTCAATCTATACACAAAGAGTAAAAGAAAGTGTCTTAACAATTAATGGGCGTGTGACTGACCTGAATGATAACATTTGTACGCTGATCTTTTAGATCTTTAAATTTTAGATCAATCAATGGTTTGTGAATTTCAGTTCCAGACTTATCACAAATCACGTATCAAATTAATCCGACTTCGGCCGCGATTGATTATCTACTGGAAATAACTATACTCTAGGTTTCGCCCGTTTATGGTAATTTTTACGAACAATGGGGTTTACAATAGAACAGGTCAATGGACAGACGGCCTTTTAACAAAACAAATTTTTTTTTTTTTTCATATTACGAAGGATACATCGTTCTTTACTCATCTCTCCTACTTTAGATTCCAATTTTTTGCCTTATGATTTTTATTTACACTCGGGGATAATTTGCTCTTAACTTATTGCTGCCTAGACATATAAATAAGTCCCTGCTGATGCAAAGTTGAATGCTTTCCAAAAGAATGTAACTAAATATCGGAAGAAGAAGAAGCTCAATCTCAATGATTTTATGTTAACCAGACTGTATTTTTCATCTAAAAGATGTAGTTTTTTTTCTAAGTATAAGCAAATTAATTTGTCCGATCGATACTGAAGAAAATTGTACATTTAATTGTACATATACCTAAATTGAGCGTACTTTTATCATGACATTAAAACGTCCTTTCGAAAGAAAGAAAACTGTTGGCTTCCCCCAGTCTTGAATTGATGTGAATTTTTGGATATATAACAAGGATATACTTGAGATTTCAACCCACGACCATTGAATTGCTAATCGAGACTCTATATATCAAGGATAAAATCTCATACTTTAGTGAAATACAATATATATTAAATCAAGTCAAGTACAATTTCTTTATAAGCGTTTATTGAGTTGAAATGTGAAAATGTGAACGACATTAATTTGCAATTGCTAACAAATATCGATTGCTTTAAACACTTGAGGGAATCAATAAAGGAGTAATGGAAGAATGAATAACCGAAAGCAATAAAAATTCATTTAATTTAATTTGTAAGGGAATGAATTAATTTTAATGTAACATAAATTCAGCAATAAAATAATTTCTTGACTTTTAATAATCTCTTAGGTGAACACACATGTTTTCAAGACAAAAGACAAAAGACAAATAAATATACATATGCACAATACATTTATGCCCTTTTTATACACTAAATGAATTCGAAATATCATCGGTCACATTAAAGAAAGCAGAAGCAAACGAAATTGTTTGGTTAATGTGATGAGAAGCAAAACTTGTTACAGCCAAAAATCATCAAAAGACTGCAATTGCTATCGAAATTGGGCGCAAAGTGCCTGCTTAGAGAAAATACAAATAATAATAGTACGGATGACACCGTACACACACTATCTTCACCATTTCATTACCCGAACGAAATATGTGCATGTATGTAACGTAGTTTATAGGGGAGGGGGGACAAAAAAGAAAATAAAAAGAAACGAGTTTTGTTGGCGGAGATATGTATTTAGTAATGATGACGATAATGATGATGATTTCGTGTTGCAATATGTTGTGTTTAGTTTTCCTGTCTGACGTCTACTTTTTTTTTTTTTTTTGTGTTTTGTTTTTTGTTACTGCCAATTATGCCACCAAAGCAACTTTGCCTAAACACCAAAGCACATAAGATTGTATACAACAAACAAACCAAACAAAAATACATTAAAAGAAGCTCAACACACTCCAAACAGTTGCTGCACATGAAAATAATTCAAACCGACAGTGCATCAAAAGGTCGACGGCAAAGTCTGCAAAACTGTACTGTAAATGTATTGGAAATTTAAACAGCATGAGATTACTACGGGTATTTGGCAAAGAAAAGTTTTCCTTTGCTTCACTTTTTCAGCCAACAGTAAAAATATTTACTCATTTATTAAACAGCAATAGATATAGTTATGCATTAAAGATCACTAGCAGACAGTGGGTAACAATATTTGCTCATAGCTTTAATAGATTTATTCACATGCATACATGCATTTGCTTGCAATTTTCTATTGAACTTTTTTCTTCTTCACTTTGAAAATTTTACACTGTTTGTTGCCGAATTCGTTTTTTCGATCTTTTCCTACTCGAACCAGCTGACAGTCTATGTTTTTTTTTTTTTTTTTTTTTTTCATTTTCATGTACCTAACGTTATTGTGGATGTGCTTGCATTTTTGGCTTTTAGGCGTAGTCATCTTTCTTTCTTACTTTACGGTTTTTTTTCTCTTCTTCTTCTTCTTCTTTTAATTTTTTTTTTTTAATAATGCCGTCATTAAAAAGTGAAATTTTCCAATATTTTCATTGAATCATATCGAATGTAAATAACACACAGAATGACAGAAACGTTTTGTTTTCCTGTTGCACCACAAAATACACGCGTTAAAAAGTAACGAGAATAAGGAATTTTGAAATCCACATCGGAAAATTACATTGACTGCTTCAGAATCTTTGCTATCCAGCTACCTGCCTTCCTTGTTAACTAGGGACACATGAGCGTCACGCGAATACTCTCACGGTCATAAATTAGAAAATTGGCCTGTTTTTTACGCAGAAATATCCTTTTAGTCCGTATGTTGTCATATTATTTCATCAATATAGGGGATAGCTAACTGCTATGAAGTTTTGGGTAAAAATATGTTATAATAAAAACTATTAGTTGCCGGAAAAGGTAAGCCCAACTTAGGGCGGGACTTGCGAGGAATTCAATTGAATTCTAATAATTAATTACTGTTTTATTGAATTGAATCGAAACTCGACCTGTTGAAGAATTGTAGTCGGTTCTATTTTCCTTATAATATATTTCCTTTTATACTCATTCATTATATCACAAGTGCTGTACACCGTAATAAATTTGTGCGGACGTATGCAACATCTAGAATGACTTAAATCCGCCTTTTATTATACCGATCGGTTCGGAATCACTCGTTGCATCGATCTAAGCTTGTCTGTCCCTTGGTTCGTTTTGTTTTCTTATGTTCAACTTACACATCGCAAATTTTGAGATGAAAAGGTGCCTATACGTTTTACATTCTTCCAAATACGGAAAAGTTTGTCAATCATTGGTTATCCAAGAAAAATTAGGAATGCTGAGAGTCAAGGTCTACTCGTTTTAGTCATTAGTCCCTGTAAAGTAGTCGCCTCTGACATGTATATGACAAAAAAAGTTTAACTGCTGTGAACCTTATCACTTCGACATTCTAAATTTACGGTTTCCAACGATCAGGTGATGACTGAAAAGAGGCACTTAACAATATCGACCTAGAATTTCTCTCTCCAATTATAATACATGTGCATTTTATGAGATTTCCAAACATTATTTCCTGATTCTTCATCGTCACATATAATTAACGCAAACTTTCCATATCGTTGATGGAACTGCACGACCTTGAATCTTTTATTAAGCACTATAGACTGTTCTTAGGAAATACATATGCATAAGGGTAGTATAACCTTGGAAAGTCTGTCATTTTAGACAAAAACGATTATTCCGCCATTTTTGAATGGAACCATTTTAAGAACGACTAATAGGGTGAATATATATATATTTATGCAGAAAATAAAAGCTTAGAAATCTTCTACTAGTTTCATAAAATGTCGGCTTCAATAACCTCAAAATTTCGGTTAGAGTTTCATTTTTAATATTAGAGTCAGTCAACAGAGCGCAACGGAACATTAGTCACTTAAATACAAGCGACCTAAATAATATATGTGTATATAAAAAGAAAATAGCATTTCTCGAAATTGGAAGCTTGTGTTCATTCTTCTTAACAACGACAAGCGATCCGACACAAAAATTCGCAAATTCACCGTAACTTCATTAATCAAAAAGGTAATGACTTGGCAGTGATTTAAGGTTTTACTTAAGCTTAATGACCGTTTTTCGGGAGTACTTTTTCAGCCATTTTATCTTCGAAAGCCCTTCACTTACGCAACTTATCGGCGGTTGCTGCCACTATCGTTCCCTTTGATAAAAAGTACTCGTCACATTGGAATTTTATGTTCGCTGAGAATAGAGGGAACTCAGAAAGTACATCGAAAGTGTTCAGCTCTCTTTTCTGTTCGTCTGGCTTTCTCTCTAGTCATTAGCAGTGCTTTCAACTGTTCGCTCTGCTTGTTTTTCCGTAAATTCCTTCATCTATTTGTGCTTACCAATCCGTCGGTTCATGAATCAATTCATACATATCTGTGTAAATGGACAGATATATTAATGGTGCATATTTTACTATATACAAGATGGCTATAAGAGAAATGGTAGGTCAGGTCATCTAATCTTGAATTCGTAGAGTATTCAAATACTTATTCTAACTGATAGATAGCACAAATTCACGTCAAAACGTATGTTATATGTTACATGCATGTTTCTTTCTTTCGTATTTGCTTTCTTTGAACCTTTGCTAAAATTCAATTTTTGACCAACAAAGCGTTAATAACATTTTTGTGGTCATTTAATAATCAGAAAGGTAGGGAAGAAATCATTGCCACTGCAACTTTTGTTAAATTAACGAAGTGAAAGCTTACGTTGAGTTATCTGTGATTGTACCATGAACTCTTGATTTCTACGCGAAAATTCATTGACATCATTAAATAAGTATTTTTGGTATTTTTCTTTTTCTACGCGCAGTAAACAGACGATATCTAATTAATATGATTTATCTTTCTATGATCACACAGCGCTCTGAATGCAATAATTTACTAATTTTCCTCGTCCTTCTGCTTAATATTCAATTTCTTGTACATAATTTTTGTCTTAATAATATTTTCATAGAAATTTTTGCGTAATTAAAAAATAATATTTTCGCTTTAATGCATTAATTTATAGGAAAACGATTTATGGTAGACAGCAGTTAATGAACCGAACTTTATTGTTATGCACGTCCTCAATGCAATAAATTGCTGCACCCATATGAGCTCAAACTATTATTATTGCGCGATAACGCAATAGTTCCCAAATTGTTAACTGCAGTGACACCGAACACCAACGAACCTAACCTAACGTAGGGCAGTATTTTTGAATCAATTTTTGATTGAATTTTGAAATCAATATTTTTTTTTTTGGTTCACAAAGTGCAAATAGAGTGCAAAAATATTTAAGCATGAACGATGTCTGAATTGTTTCTTGAAACTGCGGATTTTCACATTCGTGAATAAAAATTTGATGCGAACCCATCTACTGATGATCACCACAAGACACAAATTGTATTCGAGTTAAATCAAATTATTTTCCTCCCAAGAACCATTATTACCATAGTTTATATACACATATATACATATATATGTATACTTTTATATCACGGTGTTTTATTGTGACAACAACACAAAATAATGGACGTGAAAAAGGTCAAAAGGTCGAAGGCTGCCAACGGATAGACACACATGTCATTGAAAAGCTACCTAGTTCGGCAGTAATGGGAGTGTTTCTATCTGTATTCCACACACACTGCAAGAACGGTTGCATTAAAGGAATATACGTGCAAAAATTCTCATGATGGCACCGTTTTATTTACCATTCGCCTGTTATTCGTCCCTTACCAAGATAATACTTTGAAAATAAAACAATTGCCGCAATGCCTGTAAACCCCTTTGAAGAGATCGACTCATCTAAGGAAATCATAATTTAATTTTTTTTTTTGCTGAAAGTGTTAGTCTTTTGCATTTCTAATTTTTTTTCTTTCTTTTCTATCTCTAATTTTTTAATTTTGGGCGTTCGCTATATATGCCACATTTATATAAAATTCATTTGATCTAAAATATAGATGCACTTTATGAGGTTCTCAAAACGGATTCCCATATATAAGAGAAGCGACTCTTTGTAGTGATTACATAAAAAGCGTTTTTCCTTTTGTTGTTGTTTTTGTTGTTGTTGTTGTTGTTATATTATTGCACATGATAAATTCAAGACCAGATGATAATCGTGTAAATATCTGAACTTGAATTAATCCGGAATAATGCGCTTTTTTCCATAAGATATTGTATGCCAATCAACAACAATAAGTCTTTCCAATCGCATTGCAATGGTTTGTACATTTTGTATGTATTGCTTGTGTATTTTTGTATTCTCAATGTATTGAGTGTTTTCCATATTTCACTTCAAGCAGGTTTTAAAGTTTGTCTATGTTTTATCACAAATATAAGCGGGTTGTTTTATTTATTTTTTTATTTTCTTTGGAATATAAGTTATTTGTAATAAAACAAATGTTACCGAATATTAGGACTCATCTGTTGAGGTTCAGTTTTCTTCATTTTGATCATCTATATTCAGTATTTCACAAACATAACGCTTTGTGTTTTTTTTCTTCTCTATATCCTTCCCCCTCCTTTGATGTAGTGTACTGTGTGTAATGTATGTTAACATGTTCAATAATATTCAGAAGGAAAGGCTTGGAATTTTCATAACAATAAAAAAGAAAAGAAAAATAAATAAAGCTATTGTCAAAAATATCATAAAAAGTGTAGTTCGATCTTCTCTTTTTTTTCTGTTGTAAGATTTGCATTTATACCTAGTCCTCTTTTTACACGATAGATACGTTTCCTAAAAATACGTGTAAAAAAAAATTCGTGTAAAAAGAGAATTAGTTGTAAACAATATTAAAAAGTTCTTGTTAGAGTTCACTTAATTTATTTCGTGCTTACACATTTTAATTTATTACATATTTGATAAAAAATAACTTCTACTTTGGAGAAAGGGAACTATATTTGAAATTCATAAATTAATGTTAAAACTAAATAATTCGTGTAAAAAAAAATTTTTTTTTCTTTTGAACTCGTGTTAAATCAAATTCGTGTAAAAAAATTCGTGTAAAAAGAGAATTGGGTGTATTTGCTAAGGGGAAAAAATTGCTTTTATACTTACGATTCCGCTATATTTAGTTTGTCAGGCCTTTGTGCTACAAAATCATGAATGGGAGGCCACATGTGGCATAATGTATTCTAAACTATTCTGTACAAAAACTCAGGACATCGAAACAGCAAAGAGACGTCCAAATCTTTTTGTTAAATTCGAACATAATTTGTTTCAGAAAACCAGCATGCTTCTGTTTTTAGTTCTGGTCGACTACAAGTGTTCTTTTCGCACCAAACATTTCTAAAACAAAAACTGAGATAGCATTTTGTTTCCTCAGTGCAGGCTGTAGGATGGAAACATTTTATAACTAATCTCATTACATAATGCATTACGTCCCTTGATGAAGCAAATCGTTTTTACTTCCAACGTGCATTTATCTTTTGATAGACATATGTAAGGAAATTTTTCTCTTATACCTATCGCCGTGATCCTAAAAAAAGAGGAAGAATCAGGTTGTCACTATACACTATAACATAGAATGGGCGCGGTTGATCTTTTCTACTTTCAGAATAAACGCAGAAATTTATATGATTTGTATGTGGTGTACTTTATGACTAAAAAGCAAAGAAAAGGGGATGAAAAGGTGTTCACAGTCCTTGTTGCCCGCCCTTCATTTTTGTGAACAGGAGAATGTTTATCGCAGATACTACACAGTTGGGCAGGAAGACGAACAGGCGGACCTGCTTAGGCACATTTCGAATCCGAAACTGGCCAAGAATTTATAGAGTTTATGGTGTTTTTTAGAAGCTTGAACGCTTCTGGTCATTATAGAGGTATTAAAAAAAAATTAAGCTTTGGCACACTATAACATTAGGTAGGCAGGGTCAAGTTTTCCATTGTTTATCAGTAAGGCGAAAGAAAAAAGTTTTTTAATTCTTTTGAAAAACAGAGGTGTTCCCAGTTTAGGTGCCATAGTAGGTGTGTCCTTCGATCGATTTATGTCATACTAACCTGTGCGCAAGAACTTCCGATGTTTCTGCCAAATTTGAAGTCGATAGCTTCATTTTTTGTACACAGATTCAGGATTTGATACTGATCAAGAATATATAGATATACTTCTCTTTGGTCTCAGAAACTTCCCCTTCTGGACTTTGCAAACATTTTAAGAAAACGAATTATACCCTCCATCTTTCGGTGAAGTAATGGATGGCGAAAGATTCAGGGTAAGTTCATCACAATTATTTTGCTCATTTTTTATGACATAAGCTGACAAGTAATGGTAGTAAAGCAAGCGCGGGTTTTGGAAAACATGAATGTAGAAATAAGACCTAAATAAGAATAGTTAAGTAAGTGCCGTAGTTAGCTAATGCGTCAAATCGAACACTTTAAGTCATATTTTGATCACATCTATAAACACTTTATTAAACAATATGTTTGAGTAGTTTCTTTACTCGGTGTTGCTTGGCTACACTATAAAAAATAAACAAAATACAATCTCAGATTTATTCACATTATACTTAAGGTATGTGTATAAAAATGATATTTAAACTACTATCTATATCAGAAAAATGTAATTAAAAAGCATGTACACACAAACAATGAAAATCATGCATGTCTTGTACACACTTAAAGAATTCAAATTGCATCGATGCTATTATGCATTACGTCCGGAGTATGTATATATTATATATGAAAGTATTTGTTTGTTTTTTTTTTTTTAAGGTAATGTTTAATATATTTTTGTAAAATATTTAGGTGGTTGTGTATGACAATAATCGTTGACGATCATTTTTCTTTTTCCTTTTTCCTTGTTTTCTTTTGTATCATTTTAACAAATATATATAAAATAAACATTTGAGCACATCAATAAAAATCTATTGTTTTCAAAATTCTATTTAATTTTTTCTTTTAATGTGTATGTGGGTGTAAGTTTCTGTTATTTAGTGAGTGAGGTGAGATTAGATTCAGGAGAAATTCTTTTTTTTATCTAAAAATCATCGTTCATATATATATATATATATATATATGTATATGAATGAATAAGTAAATTCATCAAAATATGTATGTATATACCGTTAACCTGTTAATCAAACAGAATATTTTATCTTTTTTCTTTTCCTTTTTTGTTTTTTTTTTCAGCAACTTTTGACTTTCTCTCTTCTATGACGACATAAATTTTTCATAATTTGGCCCGTTTTTGAAGATTGTGTGTTGTGTATGTAACGGTGAAATCTTCTTAATCATAAACATTAGCTGACCACACACATGCACATTTATAATTATTATTTTCTTTAGTCATTCGCCAAATTATTGTCGATGATCACTTGTATGATGCGTAAGCACTCTCTTTGTCGAGCTGCGGTATTATCAACCAACTGTTCTATAAATTGGCTAGAATCGATGGTCGTGTTGGGCGGTACATCTTGCGTACACGATATGTACTTGTTAAATATTTCCGTGTTAAGGGAAGTTGAACGATAGCTTTCGTCCTGTTGCAGCATTTTATTAAGTGTTTGGGCCGATGATAAAAGTTTCCCTTTAGTCTTTTGATAGGCGTGCAGTTCTTGCAAGCTGGCATAATCCTCGCTGGACAAATCAATGGTGTTTGGTCCGTTTTTTTGTTCAGGTGGCTTAATGGCCTTCTTTGAAAGTGCTATATGATTTTTGCGTTCCGACACAAAGTTGCCTAATAAGTAACCTAAAATCCGCAAGACAATAACATTGGTAATCATTGTTATATTTTACTTAAATACACATATAGGATGTCTTCATCTGGGCGCCATCTATGGGTTTGCTTTCTCTTTTTTTTTTTTGAGGTTATTTTATAACATTTGCTTTAACTTGATTTCTGATCCCCGGAAATGACAGAGAGAAGTCGTTTCTCACAAAAAAAAATCGTTATTATTTTTAGAGAGTGCCAACCGTTAAACGGCGCTTGTTCAAATTTATGCTAGTGGAACAATGGACAAATTCGAAATTCGTGAGTTGATCAAACATTCCCATATTGTCTAGTGGTTAGGATATCCGGTACATACCCGCAAGAGCCACTATTTTACGTTATACCGTTTCAAACTTTATCGAATACGTAGAAGAGCGCATACGGCACATGAATAACTGCCCAAAGACTAATAGGATATGATAACTTATGTATCTGTTTGTTGGCTTGAAATTGCTGTGGCAACTCTACTCCGTTAAAAGTAATAATTTGCATAGGGGCATCGCTAATACGCAGTGGACGTTCGCAAAGGTGTGGTAGCACCGTAAAGCATACTAAGCATACTAAATACACAATGATGAGAAAACCAAGTTGTAAAAAAGTTGACATCCTACAGATATCAAAAAGAAGGAGATAAACTATGCTTTGGGGGAGCATAGATGTGCCGAAACTCTCACCTCCCCGTGGTGATCCCTAGAAACGGTCTTGACCGGCGAAGAAAAGTTTAAGGCTTGGACAACTTATAACTCGGCGACGAGTTTTCTGATAGATGGTTGAAGGGTTCACTGGAAGTTGAATTCTTTTCTCATAAAGCTAATTGCTATAAAGGAAATACTAACCAAAACCAGCTGGTAACTGATTACGTAAAATACGTTGATATAGTAAGTAGTGAGAGCATGGTTACGCCCGCCATGTCAGATATAACGCCCGATACTTAAATATCTTGATGAAGGGTAGTCCGGTTTTGGCTAGCCGGGATGGTATGGTTAATCCAAAGGCAAGAGCGATTATATACTACTATATTGCGCAAAGTAATGCTAAAGGCTTTGTAGTCTAACTTTAAGTTCCACGGGAATCAGGAGCCCGCTCACAATGGAATTTGAATAAACGCACCATTAAAGTACGCTGGAAGGTGCATAGAAATAGCATTGATTTGCTGCAACTCGCTTGTGGAAACCAGGGTGGGTGCACAAATCTAGGTGGAAACATAACAAACTCCTTTTGAACGCAGCAGTTAATCAATGTGTGAGCCCGGACTGCTTGGGTACGGCCCTTCGGAGAGTATTCGTGGTGGCTGTGGTTTTCACATTTCCGAACGGAATAACCGAGGCAAGGATAGGCCTCACCACTTACCAGAGTGGGTTTACTGAGCCATACGCAATAAACAATCTGGAGTCCATTGCAGTTGGGCCCCTAGCTTATAGGGCTGTCCAACTCACTGGGGGGCGTAGGTTACGCTAAATTAGCCTGGGCACCGTAGGGTTAGGCCACATAGGAAGGAACCTACGTAAAACCCTTGTCACTCTCTGTCTAGTGGTTAGGATATCCGGTACATACCCGCAAGAGCCACTATTTTACGTTATACCGTTTCAAACTTTATCGAATACGCAGAAGAGTGCATACGGCACATGAATAACTGCCCAAAGACTAATAGGATATGATAACTTATGTATCTATTTGTTGGTTTGAAATTTCTGTGGCAACTCTACTCCGTTAAAAGTAATAATTTGCATAGGGGCACCGCTAATACGCAGTGGACGTTCGTAAAGGTGTGGTAGCACCGCAAAACTTCATAAGAATTCTAAATACACGATAATGAGAAAACGAAGTTGTAAATAAGCTGACATCCTACAGATATCAAGAAGAAGGAGACTCGCTATTTTGCATGAAAATGCAAAGAAAGTTGTGTTCCAAATGTGTATCGCGTTTACCCAGAATTGAAAAAAAAAACAGCATCGCTGTTCAACTATGATAAGTAATAATAGTATACGGGTCCACCGGGGACAGTCCGCTGAGTGAAAAGGACTTGCTAAACGCCATACAAAACACAACAATCTGTCGGCAAAGTTTTTCATCTATCATTCATTACGTTGAAAAAGGACGAACAACGGCCATCGAATATTTCACGGCGCTATCTGTCCAATGGATAATGAAAGTTAAGGTTCGAAAAGAATGCTTCGGAGAAGAAAATTTAGGTTTAGCAAAGATCTCGTTGCGGAAACTGAAGCATATTTTGATAATCGTATTAGTAAAACGAAATGGAAATATTAGAAGCCAAGGAAGCCTTGGATTAATTGTACTCTTCAAGGAAACCTTGTCGATGAGTAAAAACGAAAAATTGAAAAAAGTTTTATGCCTGACTTAGTCTCAAAACTTATTGGCCGATCCGAATATTTCTTCTACTTTTTGGGCTTTTTCTAGAATTCAGCAAACCCAACAACAGATGATTTACTGCGATATCTGCGATATCATATTTGACTATTGATTGGGAAAAGGTGGACATTTTCTCGTCATCATTTCGGAAATCACGAGAATTTTACTGAAAGTTTGAGTCTGTGGATATAAACATCGCGAATAGGGGAAATGTATAGAATATTGATATTAATAATAAGTCAAACACGATATTGAAGAATGCAACTTTTAACAAGGAAACCCAATGAGGTTCGCCCTTAATGAAAAACTTTAATATGCGTATAGAAAAACATTTCACATACTCACCTGAAATCAATGTAAAAAAGGCTATTGTCAATATTAAAGTGACACAAGTCCGCTTCGTTACATATTCCCGATATTCTGTGGAATTATTGGCTCGCACTGCTGTCTCATAACTCAGTACTTGATGCATGATTCGTGCAGTTTGCTCATTTAATTCATTTACATAAAATTATTAGTGTGTTTATGTCTATCGGTATTCAGTTCTTGTTTCATTTATACATAGCTATGGTATGGAATGCGTTTAAATATATGCACATAAACATATTTGATCTATGCATCCTTTAAGTCATATGCTGTTCGGGTAAATTCAGTTATTGCACATCATTAAGATCAGGTATGAAGTCTTTATAGGAAGTTTTACTAGAATGGAACTGTAATCGAAGCGGATGAAAAACAAATCTAATTTAGTTAATCGAAACAAAAAGTATATAAATAAATGACATGAGAGAGAGAAAGAGAGAGAGAGAGAGAGAGAAGAATTATTAATTATTACATCGTATGTTATATCATATATTTTTTGATAAATAACACAAATCTAGATCGTTTAAACAAAGATTAAGCAGAAAATACTTAATGATAAGAATGAAGATTAGAAAAATATCAATGAAGGAAGACACCGACGGAGATATGTGAAGAAGTTGTCAAGTGATAGATCACTCGGAATACTTCGAAAAGAAAAGAAAAAAAAACAAACTGAAATTAACACTAAATTAAATTTTGTTTAACTGAAAAATTTTATTCGTTTCTTATTTGGGGAATTGGTTTGCATTGAAGTGATTTTTTGTTTCATCTACCGATAAAATTTCAATTTTCATTGCGCATAGTGCGTTTGCAATGTATATATAATTTTCATCTGTATGTTTGATTCTGATTAGTTTGTATTTATTTGTTTATTTATTTATTTACTTTTTTTCACATATTTTTCGTTTGCCATATTTTTCGTGTATATAAACGAAATATTTATTTACATATATAATGCATCGTATTTGCGACTCACCCATTATGGGATATGATGCTTAATGCCCTGAGATCTAACAGAGTAAAAAAGTAGCAACTGGCAACGTCAGAACATTCCAATGCAAACGAACGGCCACACAATATAGTTACAGTTGGTACACTCTAAGCATACTTAAGTTAACTTTAGATAGAATTTAGTATAACAATAGCAAGGATAACTTTGCGTTAACTGACTACATATACATACTAATTAATTAAATTTTAGCCAGCTTGCTGCAAATTGAATGCATTTGTGTTGCAAAGACAAAGAGTTGACAAGACTTGAGTGGACCGATGATTGTTTCTGCCATAGATAATCATTTTTACTCGGCCACATCCACGTTATGCGTAACTTTTCTCTTTTACTTTTGTACAATTATGTAAAACAAGTTCCCCGCACAATAAAGTCAGTATTTTGTGTTTCCACCATGCTTTTAATTACAACATCAAATTCGAAAGTTGTTTTTGTTTTAAAATTATTTGTATTATTTTCCATGAAAAGAAGCTTAATAAGCTTAACGAAATTAAAATTTGGTTCTTTTTGTTTCCACTCTGTATATGAATAAATACTCTCCTGACGTCACATCTATCGCACAATAGTATGTAGCAAATAAATTAAATGCCTGTTATTAAATGTTAGTTAAACAAAGAATCACGTTTTTATGTATTTTCACACTTAAAAACCACTAAACGGACACGTAAACATATCTCTGTCTTGCTACTCGCACACAAACAGCAGGAGGTGCAACATTTTCGTTGTAAATGTCAATTTATTTGCATTTAAATTTAAATCCATATTGTGGTCGCATTATCAACTAGCATAACTGTGCTAAGAAGAGATTATTATGTATAGTAGTAGTGTTGACATGGAAACATATATATAAATGCGTATAAACAGGACATCCACTGATAGAGATTTGACTAAATTCAAAATTACTTTCAGCTAAGTATTTTGAAGTAAATTAAAGTCATTTAATGTTTTTGTGCCTTAAATGTAGGAAATACTTGCGTAACGTTGCGAAATGACAAAAAAGGATCACTTTTACGGAAGGAAATTCAATTTTCAAAGCGAGAACGAAATAGTTCGATGTTAGTTAAAACTCGTGGTTCATGTGATTCTTGGATGCATGAAAATGAACTTGAAAATAAAACCGATAAACAACACGTAAGAGCATTATAGTATTCCCCGAAAATCCTTATATGCGGTGATATCTGAAAATAGACGAAAGTCGGTTAGGTTGATTTCTTTATTATTTAGTTCACCATGAAAGATTGAAAATTAGACCTTCTTATCCTATACAGATTTAGTTTTCGTAGAAGCGGTCAAAAAATGTGGGTGTGTTAGTAAGCCAGTCGCGATCAAATGCGTAGGTCGATTTGACAAATATGAGGATAAAGGCTTTGCGAAAATATGAACAAATTTTCGGTTCATTTTGAAGATTGCGTAGTACTATGACCGTGCAAGTGGGACAGGCACACAAACATTTAATAGACTCCTTATCAATCAACCAATATTTAGGCCAATTTTTTGTTTCCCCACTGCGTTTTTGTGGCTGTGGCAATTTCATAAAAATTATGGATTAAGTCGATCCAGTTTGGTAGTACTAGCGCTTATCTAAACTAGTTAGAGAAGGGCTGGTTATGGGCATTTAAAGGTTTTTTTATTTGCAAACGAAAACTCACTGAAAAATTTTGGAACTTCATATATGGGTGACCGTTGTTGTGGGTGAAAACTGGGTTAACAGTGTAACGATTTGCTCTGCACTTTCATTGTCTTACTTTATTTGCTTACAGAAGTATACAAAATAATTACTATAATTATTTTTTTAATATACACAATAAAACACAATAGTGACAATGAGAAGATACTTGTATCTATGAATATGTATGTATATTAACCATTCTGGGTGCTTTGAGTTTTAACATTAAAACCGCCTTTGCTTTATACCACACATTACGCGTATCTGCACATTTTTTTATTTATATTGTCCATGTTGTTGGTTGAAACATGCAATTTTTTGTCGTAGACATGATTTACTTAAGGTCAACACAACACGGTGTACATTTAACTGATATAGGATAAAATAATTTATAGTTCTATACTTGAACGTATTGTAAATACATTGTTTATTGCGAGTATGTGGAGTGCTATCACATGATCATCCAGATAATCTAAAAAAATATTATACACTTGTAATAAGTGCGACAGCTTTAATTAAAAAAAAAAAACGTTGCTATGTATGGAAATGGATAGATTGAATGAAATGAGGGATCAATACTTTTTAGTTGAAATAAAAATAAAGAAGTGTCGTAAGTGCACGTCACCAAACTACATATTTTGCTGCCTCATACAGTAATGGCTTCATTAATTTCACAATTTCACCGATGATAGCTTTAGCTATTTTAACGCACACGCATCCTTTTTTTGCAAATAAGATAGCCGCACACATCCATTCGTTACTTGCATTTATAAAAGTAATAAAATAGAAGAAGAAACCCTAATAGAAACTGTGTCGTCACATTTCTATAAATAGCGTGAATGAAATTAATTTAAAAAAAAAAACCCCGTTATTGTGTGTCAGCAAGAGTAAATATATACATATATATGGATATGTGTATTAATAAATATTGATACTACGGAAAAAGTGAGAGAAAAAAATCGAAAAAGAACAATTTCTAAAAATAAACATCAATATCAAGTTATTTTATGACATATTGGTTTAAAAATCAATATAAGTAAAACAGCAAAGTGTTTAACCATTTCTTTAAACTGCAATAAAATATAAAAAAAAAAAAAAACCTTCGCCTTGTTCGCGCCTTGAAATACCCAATCTATCAAGTACATGTACAAATACATGTACAGTACAGATAGTGCATGTACAGTAGAGCTATGTTATTCTAACAAGAGTGTTTTATATCCGCAGCCTCAAGTATTTTCGAAAAGTTTGTACCAACATTATCCGGCTCTATTAGGTTTACTGTAACTAATCTGAATAAAAATATTCTTTATTAAGGTTTTATACGAAATGTTAGATAAATATTTCTTCTACTTATTACTATATAGTTGCTTTGGAATTTTTCTTCAAGTTTGAATTAGTTTGCTCAATAAGTTCAAGCTTTCTTTTACAGGGTTCAGGGTATTCCGTCTGCACATTTAATCTTTTAGTGTAAAGTAAGATTATAGGAGTTAAGTTTCAACTTTCTCGATATTTTCAATCACGAAATTGTAGCAGCGACTAAAGATGGATGAAATTTATTCATCCAGCAAGGCTTTTCTGGATGTGCAACTAAGTTCCTGGCTTTTACAAATAGGTGGCTCTAAAGGCACGCGTAATGCTCACACAAGTCTGAAGATGTGACAGGAACAAATATCGCAAAGATATTGCGTTTTGTTGTTCGTTTGCGCGAAACTGTTTGCTTTTCTGTTCTAGCTTGAAAGAAAATGCAGCGAAAACGTGCCGGTTTCTTGAACAGATCTACGACAAAGGGGCATCATCGCTAACTATCCGTCCGGCACTGAGAATAAGGAAAGCTACGAAAGACCAAAAACAATTGAGGACATCCGTCTGCTAGCGTGATTGGATGAAGATGATAGGCAAGCGCAAGATCACCTGCGGAGACTGTGAACATGATTCGCAAAGAGATGTGTGTAACAGAAAGTAATACTTTTATCCAACTTTAACTAATACATTATATGAGTGTAGTTAAAAGGTCATATGTTCCAAAGTAGTACCGGATAAAAATGCACGTATCATTGTATAGCCAGCTGGTTTCCCCAGATGGCTAGGCCCAAGAAATACATGCGCAGAAACCTTTCTGGTGATTGCACTTGCATGCAAAGTGCGAATAAATTTCAGAAGCAAAATATTTCGAAGCACTTAGCATGTTCTAAGATTATATCGGATTGTAGTCATTCCAGATCACAACTTTTTAAGGGCTTGATCAGCAGCGATTAGATGATAAAATCAAAAAGTTTGCAACGTTCTTACACAACGTTGCTTCTGCGGTGCTTCTCGTGACGAGTGTTTTCTTTTCGGTTTACGAATCGTTTGTAAATTAAATGAAAAAGGTCGATACATATAAAATATACGATTTCCTATTGATAGTGAACATAATTGCTTACTAAAAATCAGTGAATGGAGAGAAGAGATTTTTCTTTTTTATAAATTTATGCATTTTTTTAACTACTAGAGATACGTTAAAAGGTACCAAATTTTTATAGCACGGACGGATGGACAAAATTAATACGTTTAAAGTGTTACACAAGTCATTATTCTTTATAAAGGTTTCACAATTTTGCCCTGAATATTAAAAATACAGGAATGACATCAATCCAACCCACCCTACGCCAATGGTTATACGAAAATTTCTTGTTTTCAATGTCAATAACGTTTAGGTTATTACTGTATAAATACTATATACTAACTATATGTGTGTAATAAAAAGACAGATTTACGTTTTTTTCTCACTGGTCTTTCAAAAGAAAGAAATTATGTTAGTTTTTTCAAACTTGAAAAATTTTTCTTTTTTTTCTACGCTAACGGAAAAAAAAGCTCCCTAATAATCTTTTTATGAGCAACATCACAGGTAGTCACAAGCATTTTTTAATTTTAATTTTTTGTATTTTTGGGGACTTGAGAACTTTTTTTTACAAAAAAAATTGATGTTCGTTCTCCGAATCATATTTGATACAAGCTATGAGCTATAAAAACTATGACAAGAAAACACATGGTTTCCTTTTATATTTAGCGATCGATCACCACGTCCGGAATACGGCTTTAATTTTAGTACATAAAGAACTTGGTGATCATGGTGTTCTTATCTTCCTTTTAAAATCGATCCAATTATATTCATCGGATGTGTGTGCTACCAGAAATAGTGTAATTCGCAGAAAAGCTCTCTGTGGGAACTTATCTATACCGGCGCGAGCAGGCACTTTAAGTAAGTGATGGCAGAGGAAATTCCAATGAATTGTTTTTTGTATCTAATGCAAACCACTGAGTCTAGTAATTTTGCCAATGTATTTGCAACATTTTGATATATGGATTGATGCAAGCAAGTGTTCCTTTTTAAGTCTCGATGCCCGCTTTACGAACATTATTTTGGAATTTGATATTTTGCCCGCATAGACGAGAAGTCTCAGAAGAATCATCGCGACTACCAAATCAGCGTTCGTGGGTTCAAACTACAGCGCGGTAGAGCATATTTTGTCGTAGCTATAGAGTGAATGCTCAACGAATAAGGCATAATCACTTATCGATGTAGGCTCGCGTCCATTAGTCTGCGAGCCCTGTCTATTTCTTTCCCTCTCCTCACTTACTTCTGACCGTCACCATGTTGCAGGTGTACGCTACCCATGAAAACTTTTTACCCGCGAAAATATAATTCCCGTCTAAGAACTGAAAATAAACGCGCCCATAATATCGAGGAAAAGAAGAAAAAAAAAAAAAACCGACAGATAGCGATAAGAATTCACGCTAATCCATAGATGATCCATCTTTGATTTGTGTTTTCATTCGTTGCAAGCTCTTTAGAAATTTGACGTAACTTTTGCGTTTCGTATATGCATTACCCACAATTTTATCATTTATTTACCTTCGTTGATGGGTGGCCTTGATTTACCCAAATTAAATATATTTGTTCATGGTTTCATGTAAATATTTATATCAATGGATAGATAAAATTAATGATCATTTACCATGACAATAACAAAAATGCAAAACAGTATCGTTTCAATGTTTTTCCATAGAAAGCAATTTAAAGATAATTTAATTTGCTTGCAAACTTTACATAACAATTCATAATAACAATTACTTTAGTGCTAGTGCATGATGGTCAGAATCATATGAAACTAATGTAATAGAAATGCATGACTATTAGAAACCCAATGACAAGGCCTGTATGCTTTCAATTTGATTAATGTGTGTGTACCTGTGGCTAAAAGTAACAATTATACGTAAAATTTTATATGGGAAAAAACAAGAAACTTTCGAATAATAGCACTGGACTTTTGGACAATTATTTTCATCCGTTTCTCGATTATTGTTGAAAATTTGCACACAGCATAGCACATATAAAAGAGCAAATTGGAAAAAGGAAACAAAAATTGTGGAAGTTGCTATAGAAACTTTTTTGCAATACATTTTCAAATGCAAAAATTAAAAAGCCATATATGGGAGATATTAGCAGGAATACCAAATTGACTAAATATCTTGCATGATTTTTAATTTTTTCATCATAGGGCACATGTTTGTGTGTGTGTGTGTGTGTGTTTCAGAGTTTCTATTTTTATTATTCATAAAATGTATTTATTTTTTACGTGAAATAACTTTTGCCTGAAGCTTGTCCAGTCCGTTTACTGAATATAAACGGATTTTATAATGATCTTGTGATCTGTATTGCTAAGAAAATTCCTGATTAAAGCAAAAACAAGGGTGTGAAGATAAATTCGAATTTAACTAGCAAAGACACCTACCAATATTAAATAATTCCAATTAAAATCCAGTTGGATTTTGAAATTTGGTATGTTAGCGTAAAATTCATATGGGAGAACACCCAAATTTGACACCCTAGTGCGGCCAAACTAGAAAATGTCACCTATATTCACCTATATCACGTAAAAAAGTTTAATTTTTTTTTCCTCATTCGATAGGTGCTTTTATATAGATTCACGCATTTAGCTGAATGCAGCGCTGCACTTGTCTGAATGCAGCGCTGCACCTAGCGACTGTGCTGCACTTAGCCGTATGCAGCGCTGCACTTAGCTGAATGTAGCGCTGAGCTTAGCGACTGGTCTGCACCTAACGACTGTGCTACACCTAACGACTGTGCTACATCTAGCGACTGTACTGTGGACCTAATTAACTCTTGTACCAAATGTTTTGCAGGGTATAACGGAGAGATATTAAGCTACCAATAGCGAAATTTACTATGGTGGAGCACCTACTTCCAACTTCAAATTTCCAAAGTTGTATTAGTTACACTACTTAACACTGCACCTAGCGATGTCTCTGCACTTAGCCGAATGCAGCGCTGCACTTGCAAGCAAAGCGACTCAAACCTGGACACGCAAAACACAAGCACTAATTTTACGATCGCTGATCAATAAAAATGCCAAAATAATTAATTAATTCAGTGTTAAGCAGTGTAACTAATACAACTAATACAACAGCGCTGCTCCTAACTATACTACAGTATATTGTATACTACAGTATATTGTATACTACAGTATATTGTATACTACAGTATATTGTATACTACAGTATATAGTATACTACAGTATATTGTATACTATAGTATATAGTGTACTACAGTATATTGTATACTACAGTATATAGTATATTACAGTATATATATATATATATATATATATATACAAGCACTAATTTTACGACCGCTGATCAATAAAAATGCCAAAATAATTGCAAAAACCGCTGCACTTAGTTTAGTTTTAATAAACTATACTGTAGCATACAAATTTCAAAATCCAACTGGATTTTAATTGGAATTATTTAATATTGGTAGGTGTCTTCGCGAGTTAATTTCGAATTTATCTTCACACCCTTAGCAAAAACTTCTCTCTTTCTCAGCATATTTCTTTTAAATTCATGATTGGCGTTATCAGCCCGCAGTTTTTATTTTTGATTTCCACAAAGAAAATTTTGACTTATAAAAAGTGCCCGCAATTTTTAGAAATTCTCAGAGAGAGTGTTTATATGCGATTTATATATGTTTATTTATTGAATGTGTTTGAGAGTTCTGCCGCTTATTTTCGATTCTATATGTAAAAGCGATTTGTTATGAGAGAAAAAAATTTATTTTTCTAAATACTTTTTGAGGTTAATGTTCAATGTGCATCAATCAAAGAATGGCCCTTGCGAAGACTGTTTAAAGTTGGTGTAGCAATTTTCACAGAACGCGGGCTTTCGACGCGACTTGTTTGCGGTCATCCTGGTTTAAATACTCTTACAACCAGTCAGTTCACCATAATTGTGGACTGATAGCGATTTATTTCATTGAAATATTGCGGATAAATTGTTTTCTAAGCATGCGAGAGATATGATGGAAGATATTCTTTCATTGTCTGTTATGCAAGTAAAAGTTTGCAATAAATTTTAAAGTTTAAGCTTAAAATGTCATAGGATTTTAGTATCTGCAGCAAATAAGTGGCGTACGTAAGATTAATTTTTTTCTGGTTATTTTGTTGGCATAAAATTAAGCAAAAAAAAAAGCATATAAATACACACAGGATTAGTTGGAAAGCAAACATAATTAAGCTGTAAACAAAACAAATGTAATTAATTCGCCAACGCTCAAGGTTGAGGAATCGATTATGTAAGTTTTTCCATTGATATGTGCATCTGGAAGGAAGCGTTATAGACACCACAAATATATATCCTTATCAAGGGTTAAAACGACTTAGTTCTCCATGCCTGTTTATCCAAGCATATGGCCGTCCAATTACTGTATTTTACCTCCTAGGACACTAATACGTAGAAAAAATTGGAATAAAAAGCTAAAGTGTGAGGCATACGTTCTCAATTGAGGACACGAATCAGACTTGACAGTGGTATTCTCGCGTCAATAATCTCGTTTAGAATAATAGCAATAAACTATAACTCCATTTTTTCCTATTTGCAGCAGACAATAATCGAACATTTACAGCAAATATATATCAAAATCATTAAAATATTCAATGCAGTGATGGGCGAAATTTGCCTGAAAGCTTCTTCACAACAGAAGAAAATCTTTTGCTTAAACATGAAACAGAAGGGAAAACCCACTGCCAAAATTATTTAAGGCCATTGAAAAAATTAGTATAAAATAACCCATCGATGGTTAAGAAATATTTGACAATCTCTATGTATGGGTCAAATTTCTCCTTAGTTGCTCTTTTGTGCGCAATAAATAGGCAGCCAAAAGCATAGCAAATGTCCTTACGGTACACTAATGTATGTTGCAACCAACATTTTATTTGGCATTTAAAACATTGTATGCATATGCACATCAATATTATGTGTGGGTGGAAGTTTTGAATAGTTACAACCGTATTGATTGAATATTACTACATGTAATATACTTGTGTATGTGTGTACAATTATAATTACATTTGCAATTCTGAATTAATTCAATCAATGTTGTAAGCAGTAGTATGTTGGTTTTTTGGTTTGTGGTTATTGGCAACTAATCTTAGAATTTATTGACATACGTTGACAGTCCCTCAAGTATTGATTGTTGTTATTGAGGTTATGTTATCGAATTTGTCAAAGGGATGAGAAAATATCAAAGAAATTTTATCACTGTTTATTTATACATTTAAATATTTATATGTATGGTATGGAAATTGTTAAGTTTCTAGAGTAGATGATTTGATTGTATTATTACACTACTACCAAAAGGTATGATTTTAAGAATTTTTCCAATTTTCTCTTATTATACATTTACAGTATAAGTCTGGCAGACCTTTTGATAAATATATGTTTTCGATCAACGAGAGCTTTGAATTCCATATAGTTATCGTCGTCTTGTTTAACTGAAAGAGAAAATTATTTAAGGTTTGCCAAAACGAAGGTCGCTTCGAAACCCCAACATATGCCACGACGAACTACCTATGTCAGCAGTTATAGAGAGGGCTTCTGAAGTTTGTCCTGTCAGATCAGAGATGTTACTAAATGAATATATGTTTCCTCAATATCGTCAGCACGAAAAGACAGGCAGACAAAGGTTATTTAATTAAACGTGCATTTAACTAATGCCAGTCTATATCCTGACCTACCTATGGTTGACCGTATTCCACTAAAACTGCCATTGGTCCGTCTGTCTATCTTTTGTTTTAGCTAAGATTGATATAAAAGATTGATATGAACGTGAGCATACGTGAGTGTATTAGAAATTTTATGTTCGGAATGGTAAACACATCTTGTATTAATGTAAAATCTCGATTGACGCATTTTTGTACAGAAACTGTGGGACCCTCCCCAGAAAATACGTGGAAACTGAGATGCTTTGTCTTAGCGTACTTTGTACTGTGGGCATGTTCTTTGACTGACTACGCACGATTTCAATACCCGCCCACTTGCATAAGCTTCCAATGAGTTTGTAAAATGCGAGACCAATATCTTAATTATTGCGAAGAGGAGTATGCTTGTTACATCAATCCATAGAGACGGACAGACGAAGAGACAAGCATGTTTAGATGGACTCAAGAATGTATATGCTTTGTAGAGTTTCTGAAACATCCTTGTGCATGTTGCCGGCGTTTTAGTAAAAGAATAAAATTTCTATATTCTACAATTTTGGATGAGCGTCGCTGATTCTCCTCATTTCTGTACAGATACCATAAGAGATGTGTGGGTAGAAGACCATTTCTTTTTTTTTTTTGTTTTTGCGTGATACTGTGAGCTTATCTTTCGATCGATTTGCCCCAACTTCCATACCAAACTGCGAACAACATCTTCCAATGTTTCTCATACATTTAAAGACAACAGTTTCACTGTAGTCGCAATTACACAGACCGGCATGCTTTAATCGATCCCAAAACTATATGTAAATTACGAATCCTTGAAGGTTTCGTCTGTTCCAAATGTATTGGCTGGAATGAATATATTCCTCCCCCCATCTTCGAACTTCTTTTTGGTAAAAAAATCTTCCAATTGGTAAAACAAATACGTAGAAATGCCCTTTAAAGATCCTAAAAATTAGGTATATATGCGATCATAAGCGAATGCACCGTAAAAACCTTGTCTGGATTTATTTATAGTTTACCCATCATTGATATTGCCAAAAGAGAAACAGGAGTAGATACATTTACGATATATGAGATATACGAAAAGATGTGGTACATATGGCACACGATTGATGCACTCTATCTCTACGCTACGAGTCTACGCGATTTTCCAGGTCGGTTTAATTGAAATTTCTTTTAATGCAAAATCCTAATCCTGCAGAAGGTCGAAAATCTCAATCTATTTTTATAGATCAAAATTCAATACTTTTTATGTACTGTATACAAAATATTTTGTATAAAAATCCCCTTAATCCACCTGCTAAACCGTTCAAAGGAGTACACTTTGCTCCTCTATTTTCTTATTTTTCTAAGTAAAACAGTTGCGACTGATTTTATGTGAAGTCTGGTGATAAGGCTGTTTTTTTTTTCTATTCTCGCAATGAAGATCATATACATTGTAGTTATTGTGATGTTTACAAAGTTTACGCACACTCTTGATCCGTATAAAATTTTGAGTAGATTTTGGCATATCGATACATATCGCTTTTGAAATTTAAACAGAACGGAACGGTCGTTTGTTGTCTAACAAAGTCATCAATCACGTCCGCGAAAGCTACATGAACAAGAAAAAAAAAAAAAACAAAACAATACACAAATCAAAAAAATGTCTCTTGATAAAAACTAAAAAGCTGGTTGACCAACACAAGTGCGTGTACTTTACAACTTTATCATTATATTGCCATGAAAAGATGGGCATACAAGAATCGAAGCAACTTGAACACTGTAAGTTCTCTTTCGTGCAATCTCCAATAATGGGTATTTGTTTTGTACAGTTAACGGAAATATGTCCATTTCTTTCATATTAATTAATTTAGCATTTTTCAAAAGTTCTGTCCGTCTCTTTTCATATATATTTTTCTTTTCTTTAACTGCACTTGCGAAGCTCCCAATTTAGAAAATAATATAAAAAAATTTCACACAAACACTTTAATTAAAGTCATTCTTTAACTTAATTGTTATTAAAATTAACCGGCATCCATTAAAAATTCTGGATACCCTTACGTAACATTAAGAAAATTTAGCATTAAATTATTGCAATTTTTAGCTTACTATACAACTGTTTGATATGACAAACGACCGTTTTGCATGCTTCAGTGAAAATGAACCTAAAGAGATGTAGTTTTACAAAAAATATTGCACCCAGAAGGTTGGTTGGTTGATGTGGGGCAAAAGGAATTTATCATTACAACTAACAAGAACGAAATTTTTTATAACGCATACGAGCAGCATAGCAAACAATAGTTAGTTACACGGGGAAAAGGATGAGTAACATGCATACAGAGCATACGGATTTTAATCATGTCAACCATGCATTTTGTTATCTTTTGTGTTGGAAAAATTTGCAATAATATTTTTGCTCTGCTTTTCTTTTGCTTCAGTTTAAACTTTTTTTCTTTCGTAGTTTTTCTTTTCTTTTCTTCCCGTTTTTTTTTTTTCTTTTTCTTTTTTCTTTTTTTTGCTTACACTTAGGGACTAGTCAATGAACTTGGTTTTATCCTTTTGTAGAGCGTTTAAGGTAAATGCAGCAATTGGAAGAAGAGCGAAGCAAAATGAAAAAAAAGTATATATATATATATATATGTATATATATAAAAAAAAAAAAAATACTTTCACTTACAAAGTAGTCATTTTTATTTCATCGTTAATTCTATTCATTTACACGGGTTAGTGGGTAAACGGGCCTCACATACATCTCCAAAGGCATTCATACACATACACACACTCACGTGAATCGTTTTATCCACTTCTGTTTTATTTGAATAGATATAAAAGTTTTTGGAGAAAACTTTGTTTTCTTTTTTCAATTTATCCGTCGTCGCTCTTTCTATAAACAACTTTGCAGCTTAAGTAAATTTTAATATTAACTTGAAAAAAATATATAAATACGTATACGCACATCTATATAAATTTTGGTTATAACTTAGTTATGTATGGAAAGCAAACCTATTTCTGTCCGTTACTGCGTTTTAACTTCGTCTTGTAGTTAGTTCTACGGTACTCATTGAATACTAAATGTGGTTGCATACTTTCGGGAGACTATAAAGTTTTTATTATCAATACAAACCAACCACATAGTGGTGAAATCTTTGCTCTCATTATATGTGCCTGTGGTGAATAAAGATTTGATATAAGAGAGAAAGAGAAACGAATGATTTGTCTATGTGTGAATAGACACGGATGAGGCTTATGCTCCTTGTGTATATAAAAATCATAGTATTTATTTTAACTGCTTGCAAAATTTACACACATATGCATGAATGTGTGTATTTTTTTTTTTTTTTTTTTTTTATATTTTTTTTGCATAACCAACATGATTTACTAGTGTTATTTAAGGTTTTAAAACTCGTTGGTAGTTTTCTTTTTAACATTTCCTGCAAATTTAATCTCCTTGTTGAAGTTTATTGTATTTTCTACCTTTTGATGTCTTATTAACAACAAGAATCGGCTTAAACATTTTATTAGGTGTTACAGTTTATAAGCAATGCCATCAACAATATCAAATAACCATAACTGCATTAAGGGAGTGTTGATAGTCAACATATAAAGAAACTTTATACTTTAATACGCGGCCGTACAAGCATGATTTGCAAATGTTGAAGAATGTACATGTATGTTAAGCGATGCATTTTAACTATAAGGAAAAAATCTCAAAGGTTGGCTTACAATGAAAATGAATTGTGTGTTATTCTCTATAAGGATCCGGAAGAAAACTGAATCGTTTAAAATTATGTCAAAAGCATTGAAAACGTTTTGCAAATGCATTATGAAAATTTTCTCTAGCTTGCAAACAAAAATGGCTTTGATATTAATGAGATTTTGTTCTCATTCAGGTGCGCTAGGTGCCGGCCTCGAAGCTCAAGTGTTACTTTTGTTATTAGCTTAATACTTTATGACAGAGAGTAGATACTTTGCTTAATGTTTCATTGACATATGACGCTATCTATGTGTGTGTATGACAAAATTGTTTCTTTTTTAGACAACTTATCGCTAGAGGAAATTAACTGAGATCTAGTTTGAAGATTTATGACAAATTTTGCGGACTTATTTTCAATACAGATAACTACAATGTAGGCCATTGAGTTGGAGCCAATAATGAAAGAGAAAAGCGCCGATGGTTAATTTTTAAAGTTCAAAGAGCGTATACATATACATGTCAATAATATGATCTTATGTTATAAAGAGGATGGATATCTTTAGATAAATGCGCATACTATATATCCAGGTTAAGACTATCTGGCGCATCAGCGGATTATTAGGTTACGTGCATGGTTTTCTTTAATGAAAATGGCCAGGTTGGGCGTAATTTTAAAACATTATTTAACTCAGATATTTGGGTGGTTCGAAATCAATGAGAATGCATGGCGTAGGGATGTCAATAATTATTTCTTGCCTTTTTTTTGTTCGAAACTTGACGAAAATATTACGTTTTCTTTCAAATACTGACCACCTATCACACCAAAACCAATAGTTTGAGAAAATCCTATATACTTGTCTAACCATGTACAAGGCGATTAAATGGTTTCTGTTTTAAGATTCAAATTTAAACCAGTAACTTGCGGACTGCAGAATCCGCTAAAGATACCTGGCCGCCATATTGCACTTTTTAATACCTTTCAAACACCATTCTTTTCACGTTAGCCCCTAAACCTTTTCTGGCTCAAGTAAAAGCGGCGGAATTTTAAATAAAGTTTACTTACAAGTCAAGAATTTTAGAAATAATTGTCACTTTCTGCGACGAACGGCATCACACGGACGGATTCAATCAAGGACACACATAATAGAGGAACTCTGCGATGTGCATTGCTGTACAAACCTACGTCTGTCTCTCACTGCTTGGTGTTATTATATATTATCATAAGTAATAATTGTAATTACATTTGTAATTATATTGCAAAGAGAAAAATGTGTACACTTTTTTATTATATCGAGTGTCAAGACATGGAAAGCGGGTGGGTAAAGGAGAATTGTCAAAGCGAAATCCTGCATAGTTTTTTATTCGTTTATCTTTGAAGTTTATTCCTAACACGCTTGGCGGCAATGCGCGGTTTTCTTTTGCGCTTTCGCGACAGGGAGAACTGACACTTAAACATTAAAGTTTAAATTTTACACAATTCTCGTCTCATTACATTATCAAATGTGCAGCAAACACCTTTTAAGTTTTAAAACGTAATTTAAACGTGAACTAGATTTTTCTAAATTGTAGCAAATAACATCATCTTTAGTTTTCGTTTATTTAATGCAATAGTTTTGCAAACAAACTTTTGAAAAGTAAAGCAAAAACTTGTTAAAAACTTTTACTTGCAACTTTAATGCTTCTACAAATAATAAATAAATTATTTTGTTGTTATTCTAACAGTTAGTAAAAGAGACAGAAACATTATGGAACAGAAAAAATAATAAACGATAAGTTAAAAATAGGGCGTTTTTTTTTTTTTTTTTTTTGTAACTGTTTAAGAAGAAATAAAAAAACTTTATATAAATAAGAGAGTATAGAAAAACTTTATGAAAGCAAATTTAATAAGCATATAAAGATTGGCTGCGACGTCAACTGCTGCTGGAGACCGATTCTAGATCAATTTTTATCTCTTTTTTTTCCTTTTGTTACATACAGACAGACTTACACATGTGCATGCATTGATAGATGTATACTTAATAAATAAATAAATAAATAAGTGTATGTTTTCGGTACATGTACATGTACGTGTGTGTGTGTGTGTATACATGCAAGATAACGAGAAATTCTTCGTAAGAAAAAAGAACGAAGAAGCAGGTTAGAATACTTTATGCTTCTTCAGGACTAACTTTCATATCTATGTTCTGTACAACTTACTGTGATTGTTATTGAACTTATTGTTAGCGTCCGATTCGGTTCGAAAATTAGTAATCGACCGTCCACTTCACAAAAAATCTTTTCTTTTGCGAATTATAACACCTACATCTAAACTTCTAGGCAGATCCTAAATACTTTCTCAACAGAATCTCCATGGCAGTCAAAATTAAGCTAACAGAACCAGCAAAGCGAACGAGCTAACAAAACGGCCCCCCATACCAAATAATCATACAAAACTATGTATTAAGCTAACGCGTAGTTTAGTAGATGAAAAGCTCGACTATAAAGTCGGCCCTTCAGAGTCCAGTTCACAGTACGGTAGACAATTACGGTACAATTGACGTGCTTGATGCACGATCTGTCAAGGCTCAACTCTTACATGCATATTATTGCTAATTGTCTACACAAATTAAATTGAACAATAAATGTTATGTAAAGTAATTTTGGGGAAGATAGGGATGAGACAGCAACAAAATCAAATAGCGTCTATCGAATAGCGGTAGAATATACTCACATATACGTTATTTGTGTATAGTTTCCACCGTTCGAGGGAAATCATCTCTTAGGAATGAAACAAAGTAGCGAATTTTAGGAAAAACACATATTCCAAATAAACCTTGGATATCTTCAGATCGGTTTTAAGAAGTACACTCTTTCTTGAATTTCGAAAAGTATTGATTGATCAAAGAGCGTAAAAATTGCAAAAGTTTTTGGTCAATATACGATTTGTAATCAAATTGATCAGGTTTATATAAACGTTCTTTTGCTACTGTTAACGGATCCTCCAAAGTGCGTGTCGAATACAAGAAATAAGCGAAATACTTTAAGCTCGAATAATCGAATATTTTAAGCTCCAACATTTCACTTTCCAAATACCCTACAACAGTTTCATACGACCACTTCACATGTCAGTCTAAAAATGCTTCTGATTAGCTAACTAAAATGGCCATAAGTAAAAAAATAATTTGCGTTCAAGGTAGTGCACATCTTTATCTCAATCTAAGGTGAATACAATTTTTTTACTCATTTAGATGACCTGTTATGAGTGGATCCTTCTTGGCATTACCTTTCCAAAATTCTTAAATTTATTATTATTATTATTAGTGTTATTAACTTAGTCAGAGAAACAAATTCTAAGATTAAAGTCTTAAAGCAGTAGCATCTAACTCTATCGGCCTATTCTTAAATTTAACAATTGCCGGTATTAAGGTTTCCTGCTAACCATTATAAAAAGATTTAATAATGAAATTCAATATTAATTAAATTCTTGTTGTTGGATGAATGCCTTGTACACACACGCAAAAGAATTTCCATTGGAAATAATATTTCACTTTTTAAAGTGTTCAAGTAAACGTATGCATGTATGGATGTGCGCGTACATGACGTGCGCACATCCCTAAAATTCATTACAATTCATATTACAAACGTTGACATTTTTAAAGGAAATTTCACCTGTCATTGTGCTAAGTAACCTGTAGATAGATGTGCTAAAGTGCCGATGAACACAGTGAGAATGATATGCTGCTGACATATTTAAACATAATATGGATAGGATATCCTTGTACACTCCGAAAATATTAAACATGTTCAAAAGTTATAGATGGAAAATACGCAAAAAATTATGCGAGTTTTTTCGAGGTTGTCTCAATTTCTGGTTTGTTATGGGCGTGCATGTGGACTAATCGTCTTTTCTACACTTGGCTTCTTAATCGACCAAGCAATGTCTGTACCAAATTCTCAAAGCTTCTTGTCTTTATTTCTGGGCGAATGTAAAAATTCTATAAAAACTATGGCTCCAATTGAACCCTTCTCCTAGATATAGGTATATATTGTCGTCATTTCGAAAACTAGATCAGGTAGAGAAAAATTTTTTACAGATATTTAAAGATTTTTTTTTAAAAATACTACTCACCCAAAGATCTTGAAACTTTACATCCTTGATGACCATTTGAAACTCAAAACTGAAAGTTGAAAAAGGTCGAATTCATCTGCGCGATAGTTCTAGTTTTAAACGATAAACTTAACCCATGCACTTGATTCCCTAAAGCCAATCCTACTCTGCAATGCAATTCCTTATTGCCTACTAAATATTGAGCCTGTGAATTTATTGGCATATTCAATGCCAATCACAATGACGTCCTTTACCGTCCGTTACATACAAGACCTCTTCATAATTAATGCAAAAATCTTAAACAAAGTGCACATGCCTTCTTTACCGGGAGTACAAAGATTAGAAAATTTCTTATTATTGTGGACCGCTTAAAAAGAAGACCATATACCAAAGACCAAAGCTACGAACAATTAATGTTAAATGGACGAAAAATACTATTACGCTTTTATCCGCATGAGTAGCCGAGTAGGGAAGAATCGCGATCAGAAAGCCAATGTTCTCGGGTTCGAATATCAGTATGGTCGAGTTTACTTTGGTCGTAACTTTAGTGAGATGCTCAGTCGGTGAAAGCATATCGATGGGGCCCACATTCACTAGGCTACGGCCACCACCTCTTTCCTTCTTGGTTTTTTTTCTTACTTCTTTCTGATTGTCGCCGCGGCACGCCAGTGGGAGACATCCTCTAAGTGATTAATCATATTTAAGAAAATCAAAAATAAACTCAGCCAAGTCCTGCTTATACATTTGTAACGTATAGGTGTATAAATTTTGAACTAAAAATTAATCATATTTTCGGACAAAACATATCCAGAAAAGCATACAATTTTTCGATTAGTGTAAGACAAAAAGTTTAAACGTTCAAAAGAAAAAATTCCCCTCAAAAGCAGGTAATTTAAACTTATATTCTTCCTTGCACAAACTCATACACACATATACAGCTTTCTACAACAACCATTTATATACATATACACGTGCTTAAATTTACCGTCAGTGACTTTTAGATTAGTAAAAAAAAAAAAAAAAAAGGGAAAAAATTGTTTACAATTTAAGTTTTTCAATGTGTAAGTATTTCGTACATACTTTGCGTATAAGTATGTTTGTATTTGAGCATGTGTTTGTATGTCAATCCACTTGGTTATTAACACTCGGAAGAAAATGCATTATGTTCAAGTGGAAAATCCTCTCAAGTTTAGTTCTCTCTCACTGGTACATGTGTACATTCGCACTCATATACATATATATATATATATATTCCTTAGATTATGTATACTGTTGTTTTTTTTTTTTTTTTTTGTTTTTTAGTAAATAGCGAAAAAAGGAACAGAAATAAAATGACAAAAAGAAAAAATAAAAAAAAGACATAAGAGATGCAAAAATTCAACACATTATACAATTCAAAGAGAATGGAAGCGAACTGTTTTCACATATACATATATTTATATACATATATTTAAATACATATATACATATATATATATATATATATATATATGCATAGAAAAATATGAAATGCGAACGTGATGAAATCGGTTTTTTGTGTTCTATGCAGGGCAATGATCCGTGTTGACAATTCAATGAGATTTATACCTTTTCCTAACGCTACACTGCATTCATTTGTTTGTTTTTTCGTAGAGTGCGATGACCTTATTCGGATGCTTGAAATTTTTTGCAAGAAAAAAAACAAAAAAAAAAAAACAACTTAAAAAATAACCTAAAAACAAACTGAAGTTATTAACGGCGAATGTGAATGCTTTACAAAGACAAACTATGCACATGAAAATAAATTGCATTCATCTCGCATACACTTTGTAACTTTGTGAGAAAATAAATTGAAATTTTCCTCTTTTTCCTTCCTTTAGAAACTAAAAATTTTATTAAGGTATCCATCTATCCATCCATATGTTGCTTGTTCTTTTACTTTTAAAACATTTCGTCGCTTTTACCCCACATAAATAACTATGATGACGATATGAGAATGATATTTGATTGTCATCTGTATGCCTGATTTTGTAAAATGAATTACAATGCGTACGCACACGTGCCGCGTGCATAGAAAACGAAGATACGATATCTAAGTAATGCCTTCAACACGTACTCTTGACATAGCATTTAAAATAACATTGTGTGTGTGCGTGCAAGCTTGTATACCGTCATTATTCATTCATTCATTCATTCATATAGTTCACCCTTTGCTTTAAGCCGATCCCTATAAATTTACTCGTGCACGCATACTTCTCTATGCATTTCTATATAATATAAAATAAAAATACGCATACATATATATACATATAAATATGTAAATGGAATATAAGTTTTACTTTTTTTTTTTTTTTTTTTTACATCTGCTTCTATATGACAACAACTTGTGTATAAGTATTACATTATCCTGTCGTCTTTTGGAGAATAGGGCTATATTCCTTCAGCTCTTGTCCTACGAAAGCGCCACTCAATATGACATTGGCCTCTGCATTATCTGATGCTTGAAAGTGTGTGCGTTTGCTTGCATTTGTATATATATGCGTTTATTTAATTATTCATATGTTGGTATATATGTGTGTGCACGGGTGTGTGCATATATCTTTATAGAGATATCTCCACATCAGCTACATGTTTAAGTAAGAATCGCTTTTATGTTTTCATTTTTTTTTTTTTTTTTTAACTCCACACACAAGGGAGAATATGCTAAGATTGACGTTAAGTTTGTAACTGAATAAAAAATTAATCAAGTAAAGGGTAGAAAAGTTACCCTAAGTTAACTTAAGGGTAATGAATGCTCAGGAATATCTACACGACAAAGGTAAATCAATTCTTATACCAACGAGCTTCTGTCTTAAAAAATGTTGCGCTCTAAGTGTAGCTACTAAAGTCCAAGCGAACACAAAAAAAAAAAAAAAAAATTGCTTTTCTCATTACCCTAAACTTACTTTAAATCAAAACTGGTTTTTTTCTTATGTAATTTCGCTCGAATTTCACCCTCCACACACATATATATTATATATGTTAATTCACATAAGTGTGTATGTACATCATTTAGATTGCCTCTGACAGTGCAATAGATTGCACTTTCACTTACTTGTTTCATTGTCATTGTTTTCTGAAACCTTGACAAGCTCTCCTTAAGTATCCTTAAGGTACCTTTAGCTTCTTCTTTTTGCCATTCATTAGGCGCACATAGCTTTCAGATGTTTAAATAATTATATAAAGTATATATAGAAAGTTATTCTGTTTTAATTAGTTTAAAAAGTTATTCTTTCGCCCCATTCTACGAATGCTTGCAATGATTCTGTCAATTTAAAAATGTAGTTATAATTATCCCTTATCCCGCAAAATTAGAGAGTAAGTGGAAAAGTTTTGCGCTAACATGGAAAATAAATGAGTTAATGAGAAACTGACGAATTCAAACTCTGTTCGACAGAAGTGCTCTTCAGTTTGCATATGGAAATGTTTAGTAAAAAATTAAATCCACGTTAGGGTAGCAAATCTCATCAAAATGTCTTAAAAATTGCAGTTCAATAAAAAAAAAAAATAAGACAGACGGACGGACAAGCAGAAAAACTTAAATCGATTCAGAACACTTTTGCTATAATAAAATGTCATGATCATGAGATAGAGAGCATGTTGCGTACATCCGCATATATTTAATGAGCATTTGTTTCACAAGTGGTGTAGGTAGGGTATACAAATTTATAATGATATTATTTGGATAGAAACCTCATTTCCTACGTGTAATAAACATTGATTCCGGGAACATCAGAAGTAAAATGTTATAATTTAATTTTACTTGGACTTCTTTTTAGACGATATTTCTTAACATGGATTCAGAGCTAAGTGGAGAATATTTTTTCTACGATTTTTTCTTAATATAGCGCGAAAGTAATGTTTACTGATAACTACATATTCAGATATTGGCATCATCATGCAAGGATATACATCGCGACTTAATCCATCACCCTGCGATAAGTAATGGTCTTCATACCCGAAACTGCTCCTGCATAAAAGAGAAAATTTTCGCATTTACCCACAAGACCAATTACCGATAATGGACGACAAAGCGTTTTCATATATAAAATATATAGATTTTAGTTTAAAATTTTTCAAATGTTATTCTTTTATTAAACTATAAAAAGTTGCATACGTTATTTGTAAATATGAAGACGGAATTTTTACATAGAAAGTTGTAGGAAAATTATAAAAGAAATTAATTTATTCAAAGTATTTCCCATTCTGCATCTATCTCACGATTCACGTGCATGCCACAAGTTTAAAAGTCTTCCTCTTTTTATCGCGAACTTATCGGGTACTTTTTTTTACATTTTTCTTTTAACCAAAACGTTGCTTAGCAAGTACGTCACCCATAGAACGCATAGAAACAGGTCGTAGTCGGTAGGACTCAAACCGCATTCGTTAGCATTTCCCAGATCAGTGTTCTCAACGCGTCGCGAACCGGTTTTGCCATGTGGATGGACGACAAGTAAAAAAGTGCTCTTGTGTTGCTTTTTTTTAATAATCTGGGGTGTTTTTTTAACAGACAAGTTTTGTTATCGAGTAATTGTTGTTAGTAACACTTGGCATTAATCGTTTCATCAGATTTTAACGACCATTATGAGACTACACACTTCTCATGCCACCATACATAGGGACAGTCGTCGTTTGCCATAGCGACTAGGTTTTGCTATAGAGGTGGTTGGTATGCCTGGACGTACCCATCAATTGTTGCGCCTAGGATTCTCAAAATAAATCCAATTTTTAATCACAATTTACAATACAAAAATGGCTTTGGTTTGGAACGTTCGCTGTCGGCGAATTCTGTTTATCTGCGATATGTTCAATATGTGAAAGCTATAAAAAAATCACAACTTCAGACATGTATGTCCTCTGTACGATATCTATATATGGGTAAAGTCCGGTTTTTTATTTACATATCTGGTTTTTGTGTTCTCCGTGAAGTCTATGTAAAATTTACTCAATAATTTTCACATTTTTTTGTTTTGCTTAAATTTTTAATTTAGATGCAATTTAAACCTGATTTATACAAATGACAATTCTCTTTATACAAACCAAAAATTCTATAGAAAACTACAGGCACATGTAATGTTAAAAAAGGACACTTTCGCTGCAGCTAGCGTAAGATATTTCCGCCAATTCCATTAGCACTTTTATGATATGATGAAATAAATGGCGCAAAATAAGGAGGAGTTCGTTCAAAGAAATATATAATGGAATTCTTGTTACTTGGTACTTGCGTGTGTGTGTGTGTGTGTGTGTTCGAATCACAGAGACATATTTTAAATGGGAAGCTATGGTGTACGCAAGAAACACTTAGACGACCTTGGAATGCTTTGTATTCATGTGAATTTCACAATAAATAGCTGCAAGAAGTATCTGGGACTTCGGAAAGCGGAAATAAAGATAATCTTGAGTTGAGTTAACGAAAATATCTCATACAAGTTTCTTTTATCTGGACGTTTGCATAATTCTTGTGGTTAGTAGTAATTGCTGGATTTGTTAGATAAAGGGACTTGAGCCACTCACATTAAATTATTAGCAAACGAGGCTTTTCAGTTCGCATATACCTATGCTAAATATAAAATAGAATGAAAAAGTTTCTAATATTTCAAATCCATCTATAGAGAAACAAATGGCTTACGTAGCCAACTGGAATTTATTATCTTATCATCCTAACAGTTGATAAAGAAAAATTACTAATATAAAAAAGTTTATGAGAAGAGGAAAAAGCTCTGTTTAAGTACAATTCTTTTAGATACGAAATGGCCTTCATCACGCAATCATAGCCATTGACAGTTCAATGGGAACGAAAAAAAGTGAAATATATTTGTATTTATAAAATGTTATAATTTTAGAAAAGCGAAACCTTCTCATGCATATAATTTTATAGTACCTCTAGAAATCTATTAATATATCACTAAGCCAGACCTCTTTTCACTCTATGACGTTTGCGTAAATAAATATTCATGTGCGTGTGCGTGTGTGTGTGTGTGTGTGTGTGTGTGTGTGTGTGTGTGTGTGTGTCTACCTATGCCGTCTAAAAGTTTTAAAAAGTTTACAAAAAAAATATATAAAATTTCGCTCTTTATGTCAATCAACTATTGTGATATCCATCGCAGAATAGGATGGAAGCTCGTTAACTTATGTTATCTTTACAGTGAATTCATAAATGAATTCTTCAACCCTTTTGGATTGGATTTAACAAATCTCCTTTCACCGCAGTTCGTAAGTTTCATACAAATCGTGATCGGAATATTGATATAACTTCGTCAAGTGTGAGGAGAGCAATCGAAAAATTCAGGAAGACTGGATTGGGTTATTTGAAGTCAAAGGCCTACAACCACCCGTGCATGGAAGAAGGATATTCAATACTGGACCAATGATATTCAACCATATCTACATTTTTCTTTATCTCACTTTCTATCTCTTGCTTGCTTTTTAGTTTTTTCTTAATAGAAAATCACACATACTTTGAAAGTGAAAGAATGTACATTTATTTACCAATACCGCCTTTAGCGATTTTATGTTTTTACTTTTTATTTTTTATTTGTATACACCAAAATCATAACAAAACATGCATTATGAAAAAAGCACTCTATTCCTTAATGATAACATACAACAATTACGAGCCGAATTGGTAAAATAAAAATGTAGTGCGCTATATAAGGCAGCGTATACTAGGAGGCTCATATGAATGTATGAGGTACGCAGGTGTTTTCAAGGGGTAACATGAGCAAAGATTAGTGTATACGTGAATAGGTCGTAATGAAAGGATCAGTGTACAAAAGAAAACTAATTTTCAACACAATACAGTTATGGTCGAATCTATAGGATCGCTTAAAGATAACGTGACTGACTATGCCGTTTAATTAGTTTATGAAGTGTTAGAAGGCAGAAAAGAGATATGATCTTATATGACTTCAAAAGAAATCACTATTTGAAGTATTTAAAGTAATAAATAATTTATTTAATATTTTGCTTTCTTTTGCTAAAATTTAACCAAACATTAAGTTAACATTACATTAGAATAAATTATAATTAATAAAGTGTGTTGTTCTTGTATTAGTAAAACTAACGAGCTCTATTCCGAGAAACGTAGCACAGGCGCGTACCAAGTCACGAAGCTTTCTTCATTGTTTATGGTTTACGTCACCTCACAACATTGTTTCATTATAAAATTGATATTGTAACTATCTGCTACGGAATACCATATTTGATAGGAACTCATAAGGACTGTAGCAAAAAAAACGCATTAGTTCTCCCTACAAGTAACGAGCACCCCCAAGTACGCCTAAGTGTCCCTTATAAAATATTTCAAATACTAGGAAACTAAACTAATGTTCTACTAATCATTAATCATAGATAGTTAGATTATCAACTCAGTTTAAGGCCATTAACAGATTATCATAGCAATACCTGCTAACAAGTCCTCTTTAGTACAATAGTAATACTAAGCAAAAACAAAAAGCTCCATATTTTTTTCACAAAAACTCTGAATGTTATTTATCAGGTGGAATATCTATCTATCTTCGATTAGAACCCATTTTATTAAGCGGTGAAGGCAATTTGGTTGAATTATGTTGAATTTCTACTAGCGCTTCTGCCTAAATATATTTCAACTTTTTGTGCACTATATGTTCTTTCAGTAGATCCCTTAAAGCGATTTATTCTGGCGCCTTAAGTTTGTCGATGAGATGTTTCAATTAATTTTGTACAATCTTTTACGTTATTTACTAGCAAATAATTTCCCAACATTCATTTTACTAAACGTTACCGCGGTTCGCACAGATAAGTAGGCTAACTCTATCCACAATAAAATTTAATTTATTTTATTATGTTTTCTTCTTCTCAGTTTTTTATTGACGTAACGGGTGTTCTAATCACCGTTAGACCTCCTGTATATATCCAGTATCCTGTATATGTAGCCTGCATATTTATCTTACTGCTTTGGAAAATGTGTTCAGTCGTGTTCTTATAGTCGCGCTCTTTATATTCACCAACGTTATGCTGACCGGCGTGGATTACTTTGTTGATTTTCTTATTCTAACGCATCACCTGTAGTATCATACAGCTATTGATTTTTGCAATCAATATTATCACAGAGTTCTTCTATTTACACTACAAATGAAGCAGACTTTGAAAAATTATTTTATTTTAATATCTCAGTCAATAATATATGTAGCGCTCGCTCAGAGGATTCTGAATATTAGATGGAGAATGAAAAAATTAATGTAGTCAACTCTGATGGATTATACGGAAAAAAAGAAAGGACAAGGATAATAACACGAAAGTGGAAACAAGCGTTAAAAAGATAAGTTTTTCTTTTTCTTTGCTTATTTAATCCTTACAACATTTTTCTCCTTTTTTTATTATTATTCGCTTCAGTTGTTCGCATAAACAAAGAGTATTTTTAAGTAGATCTGCAAAGTTTTTCTAATCAACCAAACAATAGCTGCTTTCCTTAGGTTGAGATCTAGTCTTTTTCTAATTTTCCATGAAAAACCCCTTTGCCAAGTTAATTATCCTCCTAGTTTGCTATAATGCTTTAGTTAATTAATTAATTAAGTTACTTATCATAATTGTCGGGAGTTTATTGCAACAGTTGTTTATATAGAAAATAAATAAATTTTCCACTAAACAAGCAAGTAAGTAAAACAAGTGGTGAATTTTTTCTCATGTATCGTCACGCATAACAAATGTAAAGAGCGCAAATATCATCTTTCTCTTCAGAGAAAAAAAGCTTTACTCTTTGCAAACAAAAGCTTTATAAAAAGTAAAAGTAATAGTAAAAGCTACTCTAGCATCGCAGTGCCAGAATGCACTTAAAAAAATTTCACGAATCATTCATTAAGGAAGATTTTCCATCACTGCTCACTTACTTTGAAAAGATGAGAATGAGGTGAGATGAGATTTGAGAAATAAAGTAAAATGGAATCGCCGTTTCTCAAAAAGTTTCAAAAGTTTACGACAAAAGAATGGAAATAAAAATTAATTTAAAAGAAGTGGATCTGCCAAGCAAGTTTTCTTCGGACGGGATTCAATGATATGTATATGGTATCCATTGGGGAACAATACTCTCTTTTATTTACTACGACCTGGCCTTACATTCACTTTTTCTATCTCTCTCTCTATTGCATAGATTGGAAACAAAATGTATATGTTCATATAATATATAAGAAAAAATATTGTAGAAATTGATAAAATTTTTATTTATATTTTGAAAATTTTATTAGAATTTAACGTTTTTATCTATTTTGAATTCTTCGGATGTCTAAAAAATCCAATTTTGTCTTTTTTGCATAAATTTCTATAAATTTTGCATGATTTCAAAAACATTGCGTTGAGCAAGAATCACTAATGCTCCCTCTCTAAAAACGTAATTCAACTGAAATACGATATAAACCAAAATCTCACATAGGACTGAGAAATCAGCCCTATAAATATCTATAAATACTAATTTGTAATAATCTTTGTACCTTACACCACCGGTGGTACAGTATATGTTAAGTTTGTGCGGACATACGTAAGATTCAGAAGTGCTTAAGATAGACTCACCTTTTATTATACCGATCAATTCAGAAAGTTACTGCAAGCTTTCTATCCGTCTCAGACGTCTGTCCATGTATTTTTATGCTCAATTTATAGGTCGCAATATTTGAGATGATTTGATGAAATTTTTTAGAGAAAATTTGGAAAACTTCTGAAAACTTTAACACGTTTCAGAGCAAAGACCATATTACCGCAACGCACCAAAGTGATTAGGTTAAGTAAACATTAAAACATAGTTGACTTTTAAATACAAAGTGGGATATCATCTTAGGGCCTAGTTCCAAGCATCGTTCAAGTCATGGTGTATTTTAAGTTCGCATCTCCATCCACGTATTCCAAAAGAAGATTAGAAGATATGTATGTATATCCAAACTATCAGCTTCGTGCTCTAAATTTACAAATCGGCACGGAAAGAACACCGCTCAACGGTGACTGCAGGAAAATACAATGAAATGGGTTATCCAACAAAAAAGCTTTTATTCTTAAAAACTTTTAGCTTTTTTGTAAACTTTTAAGATTTGAATGAAGCTACAGCGGAAAAAAAACTTTTATTGTCTTGTGGTTTAATTGTTCACAAACACCTTATCAACAAGTAAAGCCATACCATGCATATTTGTCATTGAGTTTTCAAATGTCCCACATTTAGATCAGATATTTTACCAAGCATTCTGGTAAGTCGCTAACATTGTGTTGGCATCGCCGATTGGTTCTATTTGTGGACCTAAAGAGTAGAGTGTTTCGTAAAGCAAATTTGGAAAGTTTCAGCCAAAAATCCAAACATTTTTGTTAGAAAAAACTGAGTTGCGTTCAGTTTACGCTCCACTGCGTGCTTTCTCTCTGACTATTTGATCCTTTTTCACTACTAACCTGGGTGCAGAAACTTCCAATGTTTGAAGTTGATATGTTCATTTTTGCATTTTCAGGAGAAT
>CCAG010001415.1:0-18148 GCA_001077435.1 Glossina morsitans morsitans
CAAGTACATTTTGTACCGAACAAGTGAACAGAGCTCTATTAGGGCGTTCACGGTACTCTTTTGGGGAAGTTGGCTAGTGTCTTTGCGAATTAATTTCAAATTTATCTTCAAACCCTTGTTTTATTTACGTTTACTTTCGAAACCGCAAGCTGGATGACCCCCTATTATATTTACATATGTCTTGATATTTATAATACATATAAACAACAAAACGAAAACATCAAAATCCCGAGTTGCGTCATAGATATGTTCCAAAAAAACATGACGCAAAACGAAACGTCGTCAAATGAATGTCAATTTTTTACAGGAAATCGCATAAAAATCAAAGAGCGGCTCCAACATTTATTTATTACCATTTTTTTTTTAGACAAAAAACTTCATTTTTTGCATTAAAACGAAACCACTAAAAAAATTCAACAAAATAAGTGAACAATACTACACAATAAAAACAATAAAAAACAATAAGTGTGAAGAAAGTTTAATTGAATTCCGTATTGGACTCAACCGGTGCCTTTTTGTTGACAAACTTGTCCAAAGTCTGGCATTAGGAAGCTCTTCCACCGGGCTGTCTTTTCTGTGGGTATATTGGATACCAATACTTACTAATTCTTCATTATCGATAGTTAACAATTCCTCTATGCTCGATTCTTGCATCCCTTTAAAATTTTTCTCCGTATTTAAATTAATGGTTGCTTGATATTTCTTTTGGACACATTCTGGTCCGCAGTTTACGCTAAACACCGTTTATGCAAAATGATCTAATCTCATCCCCCGCATCGAATGATGTTAAATTTTTTCAAGATTATTGCATTGTACGTTTATCTGGTCCACCAGTTTCACTTGAACGCAGTTTAAATATTCTTCATAAATAAGAGGTCTTAAAATTTGATATTACGCCTTGATCGATAGGTGGAAGGAGTGCTGGTGTTTTTGGAGGCATAAACATTTTCGATAGTCAATATTTTTCAAAAAATTCTTCCTCATGAGAAAAAAACACAACGGAAATCGAAAATTTGGCAACGCAAAATGAAATTTAGCTATAATTAAAGATGCTCGGAAAAATAACGCGAAGCGGAGTCTTGGTGTATACATACCTAATTCAATTTTTACGCGATAGATACTTTCCGAAAAAACTTCGTGTAAAACAAAATTTATGTAAAACAAAATTCGTGTAAAAAAAGATATTGGCTAAATAGAAAAATAGTACATTGGTTCCAGAGCTATAAAAGCAACTGAAAAGCCCATGAAGAAGTACATGAAAACTACATGCACAAAAAAACAAAAATTCTTGTTAAAGTTCACTTAAGAAGTTATTCCGTGCTTATACATTTTGCTAACCAAACTAAATTGCGTAAAAAATACACTATGTTTCTACTCTATACATAATTCGGGGAATTGTACTCATATACGAATATAATCGACACTATCTAACTAGATTACGGAAATTATAACGCAAAGCTACAATGCATGCTTGTGAGGAGTGGGAATCAAAATAGTCAAGGAAGCATCAAAAAAAAAAAAAACAAAATTAATCATAAAAATCCATGAAAAAAAATTCATAGAAAAAATTCATAGAATAATGCGAACCGTGTTAAAAACAAGACAATTCGTGTATCGATTTTTTTTTGTTTTTTGAGTTGAGTGTGAGCTCCACAAATTTCGTGCAAAAACAGCATTAGGTGTATATATATCTATATATATATATACATATATGTACTTTAAAGTACATCTATATATATATATACTTTAAAGGCGAAAATAATTTTTTCTTCACTTTTACAAAAAAAAAAAAAACTTAAAAGTTGACAGTAAGCGAACTAACTAAACATGGTTTTTTATTCAATACGATGGAAATAATAATAATAATTGGAAAAAAAAAAAACGAGGAAAACAAAAACTGTTTAATGAACCTGAAGCCTACCTACTTGCATTTGTTGCATGTATAAGGTATAAGGTATAAGGTATAAGGTATAAGGTATAAGGTGTGTAGGTGTTTAAATTCAATAGCAGAAACGTTAAGGTGGAGGTTAAAAGAAAAGCTTACATAAACATTCTTATGTGCATAAGCATATAAATATAAAGCGAAAAACGCAAAATAGATAAGTAAGGACTTATGATGAACCTCAAGTGAAATAATTGTAAAACCGAAAAAGAAAACGAAAAAAGAAATTTTACGACAAAGCAAACCTTAAAAGAAAACTTTTTTATAACAAATATGAGCAAAAAAAGAGTGCAGTAAGACAAAAGCAAGAAAGAATAATAACAAGTACCGACCTTTCTGCGCCAACATCCGTTATAAAAAGGCATAATATCTGTAAATGGCGTTTTATGAGACGTAATTGCAGACTATTGTAGGTATAGATAGAAAGAAATAAGAGACACAGACGTTATTTAATAAAATTTTAATTTTTTTTTTTTAAATTTATAATTTTTTAGAAATTTTATTAAAATGATTAGAATTAAAAAATTTTTTACTAGTATCTCTAATAGAAATGCGAAAAACACAAACAATATGCTTTTTCTTTTCTTTTTTTTTTTTTTTCTTGTTGAGAAAAAATAAGAGCAATAGCAAAGAGGCAAAGATGTCAGATATAAAAGCCTATTAAAATCTTATAAAAATATTCATTTTCTCACTTATTGTTGTTGCTATAATACACAAACAAATTAAATATGTTGATTTATGGGACATGTGCCTCCCACATAAAATACATACACACACACACAAATGATTGGTCGTCCTAAGCAATGGCAGTAAATGTATTGTGTTTACACACAATAATAATAATAATATTAAAAAAGATAAAAAAAAAAATAAAAAAAAAACGTTCCCCTATTATTCATTTACATAAATATTAACAACACACGACAGTAACACTTGTAGTAAAGGTTGACATTTGATAAAGAAAGGCAACCAAACAATTAAATAACTGCTTCTACGTATACACTCAAGAAAAACTGTTAGTAACAAACCGTTAAAAATATATTACCTGCAAAGTATGAATGACTATCAGATGAGCATCAGAACTGAGTGCTCTCCCCTCCCGCTTTTCTTAAATTCATTTTACATTTCATGACTTTGATAATAAAAAAAAAATTATGCGAAATTTATCAAAACCTTTCCTTTCAAATAAAAGTGTCGTTGATGTGCAGAATCTGCATAAGTCGGTGTCTAAGATCCTCGTATTTTTCAAGTACTACTTACATACGAGCATTATTACCCATGTAGAAGCCTGTGACCAAGCGCACATCGCTTCTCCGTAGTTCCAGTAGCTTATGAGCAATGCCGGGGTATTTTGTAAATTTATTGAGTGTACTTTGCGAGCTCCGAGGGCCGCGCCTCCGTACTGCCGTCTGGAACGTCTCGTATCGAAATGTTTACGATCAAGAAAATTAAGATAGAAAATATAAGCTAAGCGTATTCTAGAGCTTAAAAAAAAATTCCACCCCGCCGTAGGATTTTTCATCATTTCGTATTTCAAAAACTTGTTTTTCTTAATACAGGCAACCGCACGACTTCTCCAAACATGACCGCCTACATACCAGTTGGCACGTACTCCCACTTTGAAATCCCCAAAATCCGCGACTGTTTATCAATAAGTTTCGAGCTAAGTAAATCTATTTTGCTTTTTCTTAAGCGCGCCCCTGTCATTACGAAGGGAAATTTTCATAGCCACCACTGAAAGCAGGAAGAAACACTATAAGGCGTATATATTGTTGATCAAGGTGAACCTCCAAATGTATTTAACATGGCACATCTTACATTGCGACTTAAACTAAACACACGCTCTTGACTGATAGCCGTAAAAAGAGAAGGCGAGCACAATCCAAGTCAACTATGCTTACAAACGCAAAAGCCGCAACTTCTAATTGGCAGGACATGTGGATTCGAGAGGTACGACAAATATTTGTGAAAGCATCTTAAGAGGTGCGGTCCGCATCCGGCAGTACATAAATGATTTAATTAGGGGAAGACTAGACCAGAAAGCTCCTAAAAGTCGAATGGTGGATGCCGACTTGCCCTCCAACATCGGCCACAGTTGTCATTATCGGGTCAGATCGCCGATCTCTTTTAAGAGTAAAACGAGGAATGAATTTTGTCAAATCATCTTTGACGGGTCCGAGCACTTTCAGCTTCATCTCCCAGCGTAACGCAAGTTTTTACAAGCAACCAATGCATTGCTTCCCTTCCGGAACAGATACCAAATGCATTTTATCCACTGCTTCACTTTATTCATTCTGTATTTCACACTAAACGATGAGGAATATTGAAAGTGAGAGAAATACTGAAAGTAACTGTTGGATAAGAGGGTAGTAATATATTCCGTAATACCAAATAAATGGTGCATTGTAAATGTTTGCTTTGACTTGACAAGTAATGTTATCCGTAGGTAGTAAAATACGATAGCACTTTCCCACCAACCTATTATTTTGGATGCTTTATATCGAATATTGCTCTTATGTAAGTTATTATTATGATATTTAAATTTTAACTTCCTGTTCTCATATAATTACTAATCCGTAGATTCCATTTCGAAAGATCTGGAACCGGCCGCCAGTTTAACTGTGTTACATCGTATAATCAGGAAGGCACGTGAAATGTTTTTTAGCAGATAATACTTCGTCACAAAAGCAAGTTAAACAAAACTTTTTTATAAAATATTAATTACAATAACAAAATAAGTGATAACATAAGTTCTTCATGGCACATGGAAGGTAAAGAAGTAACAGTTTGAATTAACAGTATCGTGTGACAAGTACTTATGCTATTAAATGGATTACACTGGAAATGTTTCTTCTTGTTTGCAACATTGTTTTGCTGTTTTACTTAACGGGAGTTAAAATTAGAAAACTTTAAATACAAATTAAATCGAAATCTCTCTCAACCGTGACTAACAAGTTAGTATGCGCGGGTTCAAATCTCATCGCGGTAGAGGTTACTTTCGTCGTTGCTGTAGACAGTGTTCACTCGGTAAAGGCGTAACACTTACCGATTGTGTACAAAGATCCACTAGGCTGCGGCCGCCTCCCTTTATCATTCGCTTTCTTCACTTCTTCCCATCCTTTCCGGCCGTCACCGTGTTCTACGAATAGGGGACATTCCCTGAGTAATTGATCATTTCCAAAAAAATCGCAGGCGATAGATGTTAAATCTATAAGCCAAGTACCAAGCACCAAGTTCTGATGATTTACTGCCACTTTGCCGAATTTTGTCGGAAAATGGGATGCCGAACAAAAACAATTTGCACAGGTTGTAACTGTATAATAACTGAACTATAGTTCAACACCATATATGAAACGTTAACCGCCTATGACGGAAGATACCGTAGACTTATATTAAGCACAAATATTATTGGAATTAACATGAGACTGTAAAAGACATTACCCTAAGAAAGCTGTAGAATTGTTTGACATGTAACTTGGAAAACTAAGCGATTAAACTGGAAGCGATTTATAGCTAACATGCATACAGTAGTCCTCGAATTCGATCGATTCAAGAGATTCATCCTTTTGTTGATGTTAACGTCAAGAAATTCTTGAAAATGATTTGTATTCAATGTAAGAGTGCATTTAAAACTGTATTATATTGTATTAAATATAATATATATACGGTAGGGAGAGGAAATATGATAATTGTTTAAACACTTACATGAAAAACGAATGGCACACGTTTGTTATTGATAGATAATAATAAGTTAACTAATCTAATTTTCCGCTTTGTTTGTTCCGTAAGTCAATAAATTACATAATAACTAATTCAAACACAATCGGTTGCATCACAAGAACATTATATATAACGCAATAAACCAATGAAATGATAAATATATTATAAATATCAATGAAAAAGAAAACAAACTAAATGCATGCAAAACATTTAGTTATATGTTTATGTATGAGACGCACACATCACTTTCATTCAAGCAGAAATCGTTTACAATGGCTTACAATGGCTATATACTCCTTAATTAAGATAATCCCTTACTTATAAACACAAAAAGAAAACACTACATAAATAAATGAAAAAATTTCTTAGTTAAAGGAGAGTAACCTGATACCTGTCTTAAAATTCATTATTGAATGTAAAAACACAGATATTGTTCGGAATGTGTTTTAAGGACTTCTGGAGATGTAAAGTTGCACACAAAAGAAAACAATCACTTTTTTCTCTGGGAAAGTTAACTTAAATCACAAATTAGAGCGTAATTTAATTATTGTATATTGTCTCAAAAAATAATCTATAGAAGCGCTTCTTGGCTCATTCCTCTAAGCTGCTTTATTGATTTCGGTTCTTGTATTTTTGATGTAAAAAAAACGTACGTAGTCCGATTTTCAAGATAGAAACGAAGAAAATTCCGTTCACTACCCGCTAATTCGCTTATTTTTACGTACTTATGGTTTTCCTTAAATACATTCTTCAAATCGAAGGCAGGCAAAGCACATAGATAGATATGGGTATTAACGTCAAACAACTCTACAAAAAATAAACAAAAACTATGCAGCTTCAACCGATATAATTCCTCGTTTCCTCCGAATACCGAATACTATATCTTATTTCCATGTCAACCCTTGCACCTGAACTGATACGCTCTAAATTTAGTAAAATTAGTTTTCTTTCCATAGGTCTTATGATTCCTCACTTGCTTCCCTCACAAACTACTAATAATTAGGTCTCCTTGTCACACTTACTTTGCTTACTTTTGAAAAGTTTATTATTTAGCTAACAAAAACGGAAATCCCTTTTTTTCAGCGAAATTCTGGAAGGATTTCAATCAACATATAATATGGTTAAAGTATAAATATTCCGGAATTCTTTCAAAAAATATTGTAAATAAGTTTCGCTTGTTTGTCACAAAAGTGGTCCCACCAGAAAGTTTCTTGATATGGCCAGCCGCAAAACGTAACATTGTAAGTTTGGTGATCTGGTAACCACATAACCTTGAAGTATTAGTGGTGACCCCCTGTCAGCGTCATTTCCGCTAAAGTTGACTTTTCCTTTTTAATATGAAAGATGGTGATGATGGTAACCCTGTCTGAATGATGAATACTGACTGCATTACGATACCCTGTGCCCAAATAACCATGACGCAAAGTAGGAGAACAATTAACATAGTCCATAAAGCTGAATACTCATGGCGGTGCGCCCCGTATTGTGATTTGTTCCGAACAAATAAACCTATCACTAAGGATTACTACCAGCAATAATTGATCTGATGGCGACAAAAATAATGGCCGTGATAAGCCCAAAATCATGATATCTTGAGTTTCAAGTACGAAGAAATTTGAATCTATATAGCAAAACTCGCGAAATATTGGCGGTTCTAAAGAGAAAAGCAAAAAATGCTCAAGAAATTTTTGCGGCTTCTTTCCACCCCGCGGTTCTCAGCAGACATTGCCCTTCCGATTATCGTTTGTTGTGGTCGATGGCACGTGGTCTGTCTGAGTAGCGCTTAACGTCATATGAAGGTACCAAAAAATGTGTCGAGGCGTGGACAGTCTCAAAAGACTAAGAGTTCTTCCAACGTGGTGCGGTTCTTTCACAGTAAATTACGAATTTTTGACAGCAAACGACGGGAACTTATTTGTACTTCTAATATAAACTATATCTTTACATCAATTAATGAAAATTTGGTATGAAAACATATCTTCTGCTACATCAAATTGGGAAAGCGAAAGATTTACTTGACGACTACGACCAAATATCGATCGATATTGGGAAAAAATTAAACGAGTATTACATGATCAATAATGCTTCCAACAATGTGTCGGTTATACCCAACATTGTCCAGAAAAATAGTCAAGGTCCGATGAAAAATTTCCATATCTGATAAAAAGAAATATTTTGAGACATGGCCCAATGAATTCCGAAAATTCTACATTTATTTGGTACATCGTAATACTATTTTTTGCAGGCTCTCGTCGAGAAATATTGAATATTGCAATATTTCTTCATATGAAGTCCGAGTCCTGACCCCTCCTATTTTTATATCCGTACCGGACGAGTGAGACCGCAAACACTCTATTCAGTGGCTATACAGTGGCATATTACTCCTATTTTGTTAAACTTCAATCCAAGTGGACCGCTATCACCCAGGTATTGATCGAATTGACGCGGATATTAAATTCTACTAGAGCGGACGTTTCAGTCATTTTCTCGAAACCTATATCTGTCACGGTGGGGCGTCGTCAATCGGGTTTCAATCATGCAAAAAACTAGTCATTATACCTTCGAATGTGATAACCCATCTGGTCATCTTACACCTTATGGTTTAGTTTACAAAGGGGTAACCCTAAACTTACGATACAACTTGCGATAGCAGCTTAACCTAAGTGTGAGAACCGAACGATTCTGAGACTTTCATCCTCACAAATGATTCGTATCAAATGGATCGGTGTGGGAAGAGTGGTCATAAAAATGGTCCGATACAATGCATTTTCATTTCGCCTTTGGGCCAAATAACGTTAGTGTAAAAAATGTCAGCAAAGAAATCCCAAAGTATGCGGCCACATATTGAACGCAGGAACGCTTCAACGGCGATCAAACACGGACACAAAAAACACAGACAAACAGGTTTAAATAATTTCGGAATGATTCTGAATTTATTCGAAGTTCTTCTGGATATTACATACCTCTGCACAAACTTAATATATCATTCAATTTGCCAGTGACGCAGAATATAATTAGAATAGTTTTTAATATAAGTTACTTTGTTAACCAAACGCACACAATTAAGAAATTTACCGAATAATAAAAAGTATCGTTAATAGGGAGAGAATAATGTAAATTATCATGGAATGTGTCTAACGATTTGAAATTATTTAAATATAAGGGAAGCGTTGTGCGTTTTTTTTTTCTTTTTATTGTTTTCCTGCTGTCAATTAAATAATAATTTGATCTTTATTTTAATTATAAATAATTTAGAAGCAAAATGTAAAAACATAAAATTGACTGAAATTAAATAACAATTGAACACATCGTTAGCGTTAGATGATCGAAGTCATTTTTGATTTGGAATCATTTTATCAGTTGTTATAACTAACGCGTATATACCGCGTACATTTTTTCAAAAGATAAATGAAAATTCTTTGCGAACATTGCTCAGAGACCGTTTATATCCATACTTTTCTATAATTCATTAAAACAATTATTAATGCTTGCACTAAAACATTCCTATTTAAGCAATTAAGAAAATTACATTCGACTGTGACCGAACTCTCTACAAACCAACGCCATAAAAAAAGCCAAGGTCGATCATTAAATACCCTACACTATCTTACAGATATTTATATAGCAATTTTTCAAAATAAGCCGTTATATGAACAGTGGTCGAAAAAAATTTCCAATAGCGTTCGTCCTCGAGTCAAAACATTTGAATACAACAAGACAGGACCGACAGACAAGATTAAATCAACGCAAACAGTGACTCTAAAACAACGGGTATAGTAAAAGGTGCGTCTATCTCAAGTTCTTCTGGGTGCTTCATACATCCGCACAATAGAAGATGTTCTATTTCTATACTTAACATTGGGAGGGTAAGGCCCTGTGCACGTGCCAAATAATAGCCTATAGGAAGTATGCAGAAACTTATTTCATTGTTTCTGTCGAAGTTCATGAGTAATGAGAATAAAAATCCAGAAAGCAAAGGCGGTTCCATTTTCTGTGCTACTTAGCTTGTTTACCAGCATGCAAGAATTTTGAAGCCGATTTCTTAACTTTATATATACATATACATGTATATTATGTTATATATATATATATATACATATATGTGTATATATATGTATATATATATATGATGATGTGATCAATCATTCAGGGGACATCCCCTATACGTGTATACGTGGTGATAGCCGGAGGAAGTGTAAAAAGAAGAAAACAAAGGAAGTGGCCACATCCTAGTGGCTATCATGACTATATACATTTTATAGCGTCTCTAACAGAATGTATATATCCCCATTCTTCGGTGAATGAGTATAAAAGAAAACCCCAAATATTACATACAGACTTGTTGCACAAGTCATTGAATCGATTTCTAAATGACACGTGTTCTACAACAACAAACTAAAAAAACAAAATAAAAAAACATGTTCTCTTTTCAGCGAACCTTGAACGCTAACTACTAGACACCAATGCATGCAAATCGATTTGGTTGATCAGCGAAGACGTGTTTACAGGTTTACTTAGTTTTATTTCATGTAGAATATTACTAAACATTACATCGATAATTACACATCCTCATTACGTTGAGTTGGTTAGCGCTGCTTATTAATAAAAACATTTGTTTACTATTGATTTCTTAAGGCGTCTCGAAGACAAGTCTTTTTTATACACCTTTAGACGATTTGCCGATATCATCCGCGGGAGCTTTCAGCTCCATGGTTCGATTGGTGGATTAAAAATAAAAATAAAAGGACGGACAGATGGATGGACATATAAGGCCAACTTGGCGGAAAATCCCGAAATTAACATGAAAGTTCTCTTTTAGAAACCTTGTCCCTGGTCGTAGACGGTATGTTTAGCGTCCTATCTAAGTTAAAAGTTAAATTATTATAGTGTGGCAACATAAGATTTGAATTTTCCTAGCGAATGGCTACATACACGACGACGCACAAGTTTGCACTAAACGTTATGCAGCATTCTGAACTGATTCTTCATAGCAACACATACTTTTTATATTCACGAGTGGCGGTGACCGGGAAAAACCTACACAATTAATTCCAATGAAATGATCAAAATATCGAGACAATTTACCGTTGATCAGGTATTAACAAAAGTCAGTACGGAAAGCAATGCACAAAGAAGATGACTAGTCAGTCATCCTTGCTAATTATAAAAAGGCTTACCTTTTACAACCATTTTCTGAATCGATCCACGCTTGTCTGTCGGTCTTGTTCTCGTGTGTTCACAGTGTGTTGCAAATCGTAATTTGGTACATTAAGCTTTAGCTCAAGGACGAACGCTATTGAAAATGGTTCAGATCGGACTACTCTTTCGAACAATTCCCTCATAAGACTTTTTCTGAAAAATTGTTATATAAATAACTGTAAGATGATGTGTATTTAATTGTGGGCCATTAAAGAAAATATGATTTTCATTTCGTTCGACACCAATTTACGGTTAGTTATCCATTACTTTATCAACTGTACCCTTTTATATTATCAAATATCTTTGCGATTTTAGTTTGAATTTACCTTGAAGCTCCTTGTTTTGGATTTTTCAACAGTGCCAAGTTCTAGAGCATCAAAATTCCATTTAGCACATAAAAGCAATCGTCATGCATATATACTACTTCCTGCCTATTCACTTATAAATAATACCCCTCTTCATCAAACTAAGATTAGAGAGGTAGCAGACTATAAAACATATTTGTCATATCTGGAATCAAGGTTTAGACGCGACAAAGCTGAGTGTACCCTATGCAGTAGGTTTGCTCGCAGTGGAGCAAACACACAATAGCAAGGGCGATAGTAAGAAAATTGCATGAATGGAAGTTTGATTTGCCGTCCCACTTATCTGTTGACAAATGTCAAAAATATGCTTCAGAATTTGGATCGAATGGTGAGATCATTGTAGAAACTGAAGCGTATTTTAACGGTTTTGAGAAATTATTCCACAATACAAATACCGAAATGTTAAAGTATAATACGGCCCTCTACTACAATCTCTGTACATTTGACAATTCACCTAAAGGAGTAAAAAAGGAAAAGAATTTTGTATGAACATTTAAGGGTCAGAAAGCTGATTGGCTACAATCGCCTGAATGCTTCACTTACCATATTCTTGAGATCTGAGACTATTTGTTCTGTTGACAAATCTCAAAAAGCAATTCCAAGGAAAAGTTTTGGATCAAATGAAAAGGTCATTGTAAAAACTGGAGCATAATTTAAGAATTTTGACAAATTGTTCTAAGAAAAAACTGGACTGGTTGTATATGGTTGTGAATAAGACTGCGTTGATGAAATTCATTAGATGCTCGCATTCTAATCATTCTTTCCCTTGATAAAAGCATTTATTGAGAAAAACTGGTTCAATGTACGTTAACCAAAATATATTCCATCCTCTCAAAATCAGAGAATTCGACTATCGTGTATATTGTCGCCATTTGTCGCCAATAGGAGTCGCTGATCAAAATAAATGCAAGTACCTACTAGTTAGGTGGAAATCTTTCCAGGCCACCCTTTATATATGTTGAACTTCACCAAAAAAAAATGTGTTTGAAAAGGCAAGCCCTGATCGCGTAAGGAATCAATTGCAAGGAACGGTTAAGACGCAAGGAAGTCAAAGCAGCCACCGAGAGGCTGGACGTACATGCGTCAAGTTTATTTACCCTTAGAATTGATTGTTTTTGCTATATATTGAAAAATAAAATGAAAAACAGTGAAGTAACGCAAAGGGCCGATTAGTCACGTTCTTATCTATATCAAGACAGTCATTATTTTCCATTACAAAATGTCAGTCAACTTATTTATATTTTAGTATTTCTCGTTACTTATTTGTTACTTATTTTATACAGCAAATGTTTCAGGATTTGCGGAAGTATTTACAGAACAAACTCAGACCCAGATTTGAAGCATGTCTCTTAACAGTACAATTAATTTTTTTTTTTATTCATAAAATTTACGGTACCTAAGAGGTACTGACTGATTATATTCATAAGAATAAAGCGAATAATGTGCTAAACGGAGATACTTCCGGACTACGATAGATGTAAAGTAAAACTTTAAGAAAATTTGGAAACAAAGGTAATGAAGACACCCATACAATTTATCGGTACAGAAGAACTTAAGTGCTTAAATTATCTTTGAAATCCCACTGAAAGGAAATTGACTTGTTTTAAATGCCATTTTGCCCCCCACTTATTACTTTTTTTATAAAAATTTTGAAGAAAAAGGTCAACTTAAGGGCAGATCGATTGATTTCTGTCAATATGATATATTTCGTTTCACCTACGAAATGATGAACTTAATTTACTCTATATGTGATAGGTATGCGAAGCTTATCAATTAAAAGAAAAAACAACAAAAAAAACGTCCTATATAGACATAAAAGATAAGTGAGTAGATATCTGAACTTAAAGGAAAATTTTATACAGTTAAGGTAAAAAACAAAAGAATTTGTATATCACACCACCACCTCGCTTGAATGTAATTAAGAAATAGTGGTATGATCAGGGTGTCGTTTGGCGCAATACGCTTAAAGTTCATAGATACACGCACGTGGGGATATTTGTAATTAAATCTAAATAAAAGAATTTGCATAAAACGCAAGTAATTCGATAAAAATAGAAAAATGCTCGTTTTCATTAGTTTCCATTTATTTATTTTTTTTATTTCTCATATTTATGTGAAACCATTAAAGAAAAAAAGATATGAAAAATGAGATTAAATTCCATAGAAAGTTATTTAAAATTTCTATTTGAGGGACCCTTAAAAACGCTTACTATCAAATAACTCAAATTGTGATAAACAATCTCATTACCAGTCAACATTTTATTTGTTTTTATAATTAATTAAAAAAAATTCTCTTTTTTTTTATATGATACTCAACCGCCGCTTTAGAAGACGAAGCTTATGAGTTATAATCAACAAGTGTCAAATACTTTGCACAGCTGGGTCATCAGTTTATAGCGTTCATGACGTTTATTTAACTGCAAGAAAACGTGTGAAAACTTATTTTTATATCTACTACCGAGCGTGGAAAGTATTATAGTTTCGTCATTTCTTTTGTAACTCCTCCGCAGAAGATTTGCGATTAAATACCTTTTTTTTTGTAAAACTGAAAGCGTGATTCGAACAGCTTACAGTAAGTATGCTGAATGTACTGAATGTGACCAACACATAACAGGGCTACCGCAGGGCCAAGTAATTAAGAAAAGCGAGCAGAACTCGACTACCAAAGATGAAGACCATATTACTCTCTCTCTCTTTTACTTTCTTTCTTTCTTACTTTCCTTCTTTCTTTCTTTCTTTCTCTCTCTCTATGTTTCCTTCTTTCTCTCTCTCTCTCTCTCTCTTTTTTTTCTTTCTTTCTGTCTCTATCTCTCTTTCGTTCGTTCTTTCTTTCTTTCTGTCTCTCTCTCTCTTTCGTTCGTTCTTTCTTTCTTTCTTTCTCTCTGTCTGTTTCTTTCTTTCTCTCTCTCTCTCTCTCTCTCTCTCTCTCTCTCTCCCTCTCTCTGTCAGTTTCTTTCTTTCTCTCTTTCTTTCTTTCTTTTTTCCTTTTTTCTTTCTCTATCTCTCTCTCTTTCTTTGTTCTTTCTTTCTTTCTTTCCTTCTTTCTAATCATCAACGTGATACATACATGTACGGAGCATAGTCCGAAAGATTGCTCTTTGGTTGGGGGAAAAAAACGGAGGTACTGAAACAATACAGCAATTCTGAAGACTTTCTTTTCATAGCGGACGAAATAGCAAATTGTACGTAATGGAGATGATATCGAGCCCAAATTTTCAATAAATATTTTTCAGATATGCCCTAACACAGTCCCTAAGGTCTCTTAGATCCATATATGCCAACCAACTCAATAATCCAGGAGAATTTCTGTTAGCTGTGTTTGGTTGAAAGTGTACGAACGGACCCTTTCCCGCATCCATCGTTAAGATGACAGGGATAACTGATGACATCAATTTTTAGGGTAACCCCCGCTTCCTTTCTTTTTGCGTTAAATAATAAATTATACCTCCGCAGCTTCAATTTTTTTTTCTTATTTTTTACCAAAGAAAATTCCATAAAGGAAAAAATTCCTAAAGCAGGCTTTCATAGGTATAAATGACCCGAAATCAATTCGTCAATCTTTCCATAAAGGTTATTTGTTAGTCAATTATAAATGCAAAAAGCACTTGATCTAATGCATTCCCAGCCCAACAAGTTGGATGGTGGATATAAGAAAATAAAGTTCTATTAATAAGCTTTGGAACGCCCTGCTGCCTTACATGCCTTGAAATTTCTCGCTTAAGTATGGTAGGTATCCAAAGTTCGCCATATTGCAGAAAATTCTCTCCTGCTTGTTGATTGTTCAACTTGTCACGCGATTTATTTATGAATATTTTAAAAATAGATTTTGACAGTTGGAAAAGTTTCTTTAGTGAAATCGTGAGCGTTTCACAGAAATATGAAAAAAATTATTATTTGCGAGGACAATACTATAAAAAATATCGGCGTCTGGTTGATAGCGCTGTTGACGTAAAATAAATGTGCCGTTGTCGAACGTCATTATATCGGATATTTAACGTCATCTTTCGTATGCCAGGCCATAAAATAAATGAAAAAAAAAATTGTTTGCACATTTTCTTTGTACAATTGTGAAGAAGTGAAGCAGTATGAACCGGCTCATGCTTTTTCGATGGATGCCAGTTATTTTCGGTTTAAACTTTCGCTTTGAAATTTTAACTGAAACGCCGCTCGGATCAGTAATAGCAACATTTGTTAATACACTTAAAAAATATATTTTTTATAATGAAAACAAAAACCGCTTTACTTTAAGCGAAGCGGTACAAGGTATTTAATGGTTGACCGTGGTTCACTACCGTGCTTTCGCTTATTAAAATAGTAATCTGTAAGTGCATGTTGTTGCCAATTGTCTACATTCCCGTTCCACTTAATTTTAAAGTAAAGAATATGCATTCTCTGTCCCCCTTCGGTGTAATGAATATACGCCCATCTTACAGTAGTGGGTATAAACAATGTAGTTTAAAAATTTGTATTTTTTTAGAAAAGTCAGCAAAAGTCCGGTATAAAAATTGCTTAAAGCGAATCAATTAAAACAACCTAAGAATACAGATTCCTATAAAACTTCTTTTTGAATACTTAAGGTATAAACCAGTTGTGAAAAGAAAAGTCAGAGCTAACGCTTTTAAATGGCCATAAAACACACATTTAGTTCTCGATATATTTTGCCTTGCGGGTTATTACATCATTTCCGGGAGACTTTTCCTTTTCATTTCGCAACTGACTTCGACCGGATCTGATTGAAGTTTTCATTTAACCCTTATGGGGCTTAGCCACGCCTTCGCTGAACTAAGGTGATCTCTCCACAAATTTTGCTCAAAACCCAACCAGTTTAAATTCAATGAGAAATTTTTCATTTCGGGAAAACCCTGCCGGTTTCCACGTTCCCCTCATCCGTGTAATGCAGGTGCATAAAAACCGAAAAACAAATTTTCGGATTGACTTACGAATGATGGAGCAAAAACTCTTTCTTACCCGACGAAATGTATTTTTTTTTAATTTGTTTGACTTTAAGGTAATTTTCGGACTTGTAGGGAAAAAAAGATATATAAACAAAATTGTGAAAATTTCCAGATCCAGCAAAGCAATAAAGAATGTGTGAATATCAGACAATTGTTTTAATTCTATTCAATTAGTTTTATCACAATTAATTTTACCTTGAAAATGAATTTGAAATCCATTGAGAAGCAAATGAAACAAAGAAAAAACGTAAAAAAAAAAAGGCACACAACAAAAATAGCATAACCATAACACACAACAGCGGACAGAAACAAATTTTGCACATTGAAAAGCGCAAAGTCATGAAATGAAATGTTTTAAAAATGCACAAAAAACGTACAATTCCTAACATTGGTGACAACACGAGCATACGGGGAGAAGATCGAGACAGAGAAAAACGTTACGCTACTAATTGGCAAAACGGTAGAGAAACAATCAACAAGTGCTCGTGTTAAACAAACTGAACTCAAGCATGGACGACACACTAACGTAGGCAGGCAAGCGAACAACAACAACAACAAAATAGTAAACTACCATAAGCTATATGCCACTTTTAAGTGAATTCCGGGTATTCATCGTCAACTACAGCAAATCTATGACGGGAAGAACATTTAACAATTTCTACAGGAACGATGCTAACTGTTCTTCATAAAGTAGCTCTCCCGTAAGTAACTCAGTCAAATTCAAATTTTCGATTCGACTTTTCGTTTAAGGCAGCAGCGTAAGTCGTGTCCTTACTGATATGTAAAGCACACCAACAAATTAAGTTTTCTTTTCGCAAACCAACAAAAATTGTATGACCTGGGTAGATATCCGGTGAACTCGATATCTGTCGATAGTCCGTTCGCCGTAACCAGTGCTGATATTGCAGCTGGTGATAAAATATACATTTCTCTTCTCGATCGAATAAAAAATTAGTAGTTCGTAGAATTGCAATATCGAGTAAACTCGATAGCTGTCGATAGTCCACTCTCCGTAACCAGTAGTGAGCTTACAGCTGACGATAAAGTATGCATTTCTCTTACTATCGAATGGAGGATCTTTCGATCGTAAAAGTGCAATATGGCGTAAACTCGACAGCTGTCGATTATCGACTCGCTGTGCTACCGATAAGAATGCATTTCTCTTACTATCGGATGAAGAATCTTTCCCATCGCGAACTTACGACTGTCGATAAAGTTCGTGTTACTTTCGAATGAAAAGCTTTCGATCGTAAACTTGCTCTCCAATAATTTATCGAAGTCACGATCAATTTGACTCGATATCTTAAGTCATAAACACGTCCGTGAATTTTTAAGATGTTTATACTTAACTTTCCATCTTTGAAAATTGAAAGAGGAGAGAGAGAGATGAATTAGAGAATTAGCAAAGTTGATCCAAAAACCGTTATTACTGAAAATATAAAGCGAATTTATAAGAGAAGTCTCAAGACGTACTAGATACCATCAGGACTAAGCCATAGCATGCATCAATTCGACGAAAATTTGGAATTTTGACTTTATTAAAGTATTTGAACAAAAAAATGACACCCCCTCCCGTTTAACTGCAGAACGGTCTACCGAAAAATTATCGTTTGCTGTCACTGATGTCTAAGGCCATTGGGCTCTTATAGTCCACATCGTCATTTTTCCCTTAGCTCAGGCTTGTTGAAGTATTTGCAAAGAAAATGCCACTTCTTCCGGTTTAACTTATTATCGATTGCTGTCGCCGATGACTGACGACATTGAACTCTTATAGTCCACATCGTTACAAAACAAGCTCAAAGTAGTTCGGCCAACATATAATATCGACGACAAACTCGAATTTCTATGACTTCAAGTTCAGGCTTTTGCGGAATCAGAAAGACCTAAACTATATCCTCTCAAATGAAGCAAAGTTTCAGAGAGAGAGAGAGAGAGAGAGAGAGAGAGAGAGAGAGAGAGAGAGAGAG